>CATIWK010141827.1:0-20649 GCA_949634005.1 Mallotus japonicus | reverse complement strand
AATAATACAATTGAAGTCAACTCTACCACTTATTCAATGAATTCAACTAGAACAACTCCAAGCAATTCAATTGCATCTCAAGAACCAATGCAAGGTACACATAATTTTTGAATTTTTTTTTATTTTTTATATGGTTTTTTTAACTGCATTTCAGCAACTTCAAATATTCTTTTTCTCATTTTTTGTGTGGTCCTTTTTAACAGTTCAAACTTCACTAGCTACTGTACACAGAACAGGTGTGCTTTTCTTTTCTGATCTCATATTTTTCTACTGCCATCTAAATTATTAGTATTATAGAATTGGAACTCAGCTATTTAGTTAAATAAAAGGCAAAAAAAATCTACTTAATAATTAGGAGACAACTATAATTTAACTCAACTATAATTTGCAACAATTAAACATAACTTGTTGATTAGCTTCCTGCCTACTAATGACAGCAGTGTTATGGTCAATATCATTTGCTCCTAATTATATATCATGATCATGCTTTTCTCTATACATAAACTTGTAGTGATCTATTAAATAAAACTATAAGAAAAAATCCATGCTGCACTGTTGAGTTGAATTAGATTAATGATCCTTGTTAGTTGTGTATTTGATTAATATCTATGTGTTTATTGTAACTTAGGAAGGGAACATTATTAGTATTAGGGAATTGGCTGCCTCTAAAATCATTAATACTTAAATATAAGTAAGCAAGATGTCTCAATTCATACAAAGAATCACTCATCTTATCTCTCAACAGCATTTCAAAGATGTCAAGGCTTGTGATGTGACCTGTGTGGTTGCTGCAAGTGATGCCTCTCCGTAGATGTCAATAAGCTCATCTTTGATCTTAAGCAGAGCTTGTCTTTGATAACTTTCTATGCACCCAACAACCCTTCCATTTCCGAAACCTGAGCTAAATTTAAGAGCAGCCGGTTTAGTGTGCATGAGTAACAAGAGCACATGCACATAAACATATTGAAGCAACATCTTTTTATGAGTTAAAATCACCATGATATAAATGCTTAGAGAAACTCCAAAATACTTATACTATCTACTATTGTCGTGTTGAGTTCATATATAGAGGAACCAATTATACCTTTATAGGTCAAATGAAATGTGGTCTAAGTCTTGAAGCGGTAACATATATTTTTGGGTGAACTTATTTTTTATTTTATTTATTTCTATTGATAAAAATTTTTATAAACTATTGATTGAAAATTTTTTAACTAAAGAAAATAAAATTGGTTGTCTTCAAACATATATAAAAGGGTATAAATACCCTAGTTTGTACAAATTTTTGAATATTTGCCCTGATGGAAGATATTTGGCAATGCCATTGGAATCATATAGAAAATAATACAAAGAATTCCAATTTCAATAAACAGCTCAAAGTTGTGTACAAATATTTGGGCATGTTGTTTATTTTTATTTTTTTTATTTTTTATTTTTTGAAATTTGGCAATATAGATTTTGAAAGGGACGTAAACATTCTATCCTCTGCATAATATAATGTAGGTGAGAAATAACCTTAAAAAGCAGACCAATATTTTGCATTGAATTTGTTGTCAAGTGTCACAAGAAACATGGACATTGCACAAAGAATATAATATTTTTGCATATTACTTGGTTTTTTTTCTTTTTTTTTTTTCAGAGTTCCAAAGGTACTTCCAATATTTAGGAGAGTTGAGGATCCAATGCCTGGCCCATGTCAATGTAGTTCCAAATTTTATTATAGTACAATCTAATAAAATATTAACTTGTTACAAAAACCCAAAAAAAAATCTAATAAAAGAGTAACATTAACCATGCATATATCATATTATTTTATAAATCAACTTTTCCCTTAGATTCTTTTTTCTATTGTTATATGTGGACGACATTCCTTATTAGAATAATTTAGTGCTTATATGGCAGTGGAATGGTCTTGTCTCTCTAAACAAATTCAACCTGGACTTATCTATGTTAAAAGAATACTGAAGAAATTATAAGACAAATAGTTCATTGATGATGCTATAGTTTATAATCAACTTTATTTAAGTCATGAAGTCAGTGGCAGCAACCATAACTTTGTTCGTACAAAGTAGACAAACTTAGAGCCTCATCAATCTTAGTGGGAAATACTTAATTTTTATTAATGATCCTTGTAGTTGTTGCCAGATTTTAGACTTAGCCTTAAATTTATAGTCAAAGTATGAATCTGTTGTAAAATTCTGCTGATAGATTTTTTTAAAAAATTTTGAATTTAAACTCACATATGTATATTTTTCACTTGTGTCATATAAATTTACCTATAAGATATTTTCAAAATACCCCAACTGCATGTGTCATAAAAAGTGTACAATTTATTTTAGACACTACAGTTTTAGCTAAATTTTATTAGCATTGCTTTATTAAATAAATTTGAACCCTCGGGTAATTCTAAATTTTAGTTGACTTTTGTTTTTTAGCATTATTTCAAGCATATCCTAATTGATATTTTACTTTAGTTCTTTGTATTCTTAACTAATTTCTGTCCTCTCATATATTAAGTTCTAGTTTCACTCCAAAATATATAAATTGGGGGATGTATTTGTATATTGATGATGCCTCTGCTTAACTACCTCTTGACTTGAATTATTATCATTTTTGAATATAGATGGCTGCAATAATGCATGTGTAGTTTATCTATGTTGTTGTTACTAAAATTTACTTTTATTTATAGATTTGTCCATGCCAAATGTACCATCACATGATTTTCCTTTGCCCCAAGAAATTGAATCTAGACAACAGAGTATTACAAGGGAAAATACTACAAGTATATTCTAAAAGAATATGGTATACTTGTTCATATATATTAAACATAGCAGCCTTTAAAATTGTTGTATATTTATAGGTGTAAGCTCTGTCAATAAGAAGAAGAGGGTAAGAGGAATGAACAAATGCAAGGATGTTGCAAAGTTTAAACAATGGAGAGAAACTAAGAGTGAAATTTTATAATAATAGAGCTGTTGGGAAGAATCACAAGTCATTCACAAGACACTTGGAAAGATTATTCATGATCGAAATATTTGTCCTATGCAAATACACTCATGGAGCGAGATTGTCAAAGAACAAAAAGACCATATGTGGGCTGCTGTTGTGGTAATGATTTAAAATTTTATATATTTATGGGTCTGAGATTATTATTTTTGACTTTTACATGTAATTTACTTAAAGGGAGCATTTAAGGGTGATGATTTAGAAATTCATTGAGATAATGTGTTGCAACACATGCAAGAGCTATGGAATAAATGGAGAGGAAGACTACATGTTAAACATGTAAAGAACAAACCCTTGCAAGAGGTCTTAAGGAAGGTACTTGCAGATGTAGACAAAGATAATTGAAGTTGGTTAGTTAAGGACCATTTCTTATCTTAAAAATTCAAGGTACGGTTTACTTTTTTGTATGATTTCTTGATGCTAAACTGTTTTTTTTTTTTTTTTTTGTTATGAAATCAGATATAAGTCTAAAACCTGATTGCGAATTTGTATTTCTATTTTTAATGCAAATATAGGAATCAAGTGAACGAAACTCCAAAAATAGAAAAAATTTGACAATGCCTCACCGTATCGGTTGTAAGCCCATTAGAGAGGTCATATATCAAATGGTAAATAATTTTAAATTCTTATCTAGTCAATTTACTTTTATGCTACTATTTGACACTGTTTGGTTGTCATAAAGGGAGGCAAAGAAGGTAACCCTCCGAATTTAGCAATAATATTTTTTGAAACGCGCAAGAAGAATGAGAAGCTTATAGAACCTGAAACTAATGAAAAATATGTAAGTATTTTTTTAAAAGTTGAATTTTGTTCATAATTATGCAATGTAATTTTCTATGAGCTTTATTGTTTTATCATATAGGATGAGATTTGTGAGTTAGTGGAAAAAGAGCCTACATTAACTAATATTGAGGTAGTGGAAAAGACCTTTAATGCTCAATATCGTAGACATGTTGTTGGCTATGGAGGTGGAATAGGGGCTAAAGATTTAAGAGATTCATCTTCTTCTAAGGTTGAACTTAAAAGCCAAACTTAAACAAACTGAAGAAGAGAATCAAAATGTCAAAAGTCGCTTAAATACTGTGGAAGCTGAACTTAAAATGCTTAAGGATATGATTTTTTCTCAACAATCCAATGAACAGCCATCTACATCTCCAACTACGAATAAGGTGATTCTTAATTCAATTTTGGCTTCAAGATTTCATCTTTCTACTTTAATAGCTCCTTAGTCTCTTCTTTTTCAAGCTTCAACTTTTGAAGCATTTCTTGCATTTCTTTCTCTAAGGAATTAGTAGCAGAAGACTGCTTGGTGACTTCTTGCAATTCTTACATTTTGGTTTTTGCTTTGCTGGTGGTTTTGTTGGGTAGTTAACTGATTATTTTATGTTGGATAACTTTCATGTGCATTTTTTATTGCCAAAATATTGATGTTTTTATTGTTTCTTGTTTATGTCTGTGTGTGTAATGTTTGATAATTTGATTTTTTAATCTACAGGTGTAAATATATTTTACAATGAAGGCCATTTACAACTTTACTTTTTGGACAAACATTGAAGGCTATCTACAACTTTACTTTTTGGACGTAGACATTGATGCAGACGTTGATGATCTCAAATTCTTTTTGGATATAATTAGACACTTCTAGTTTGAAGTTTGACATATTTTGCTACTTTGATTGGAAAAATACTTTGATGGAAGTTGTAAGTATTTTGGTTTACATACATTTACACTTATATGAAATGATGTAATTTTTTGAATTTAAATGTATAAATATCTTAATTATAGTTTTGGATGTGTTTATAATGTGAAATATAAATAATTAAAAATATTGAAATGACACAGTGGATTTTAATGCAGGTTTAGATATTCAATTGCAATACCAAATAATAATTCAGAAATTCAATTAATTGCGACCAACTTTTTTGGTCGCAATTGTAATAATACAAAACAACAATAGCATGGAATTTAATTACGACAAAATTTTTTGGTCGCAATTAGGTGGAATATATAGGTATCACTTAAACCAATTGTGATGACAATATTGTCGCTATTATGATAAAATACGATCACTATTAATAAACTTTTAGTGACCAAAATATGTGTTTTCGCAAAAAATTATTTGCGATCACTAACATTTTTTCATCGCTAAAAACTTTTTGCAGCAAAGCCTGTTGCAACAATGGGCGACCATAAAAAATGGTCGTTAAAAGTTATTGGCAACCATTATTTAACTTTTAGCGATGACTTTTTCCTTCGCTAAAGAAGTCTTTTCTAGTAGTGTAGGGAGAAGCGTATGAGCTGACTTCTGCTACATTAATTGCTCTTCCTAATTTTTCTAAAATGTTTGAAATTGAATGTGATGCTTCAGGTTTGGGAATTGGGGCTATTTTAATGCAAGATGGACGACTAATTGCTTATTTTAGTGAAAAGTTGAATGGTGCAAGCTCAAAGTATCCTACTTATGACAATGAGATGTATGCCTTAGTTTGCACTTTAAAGACTTGGCAGCATTATTTATTGCCTAAAGAGTTTAATACGTACTGATCATGAATCTTGAAGCACTTGAAAGGGCAAAACAAGCTTAACAAACAACATGCTAAGTGGAGTGGATTCATTGAGTCATTTCCTTATGTCATCAATAATAAGCAAGGTAAAGAGAACATTGTCACTGATGCACTTTCAAGAAGGTACACTTTACTTACTTATTTGGATGCTAAATTATTAGGATTTGAATACATCAAAGAGCTGTATAAAAATGATAGTGATTTTGGTAGTGTTTATCATGCTTGTGCAAATGTTGCTTTTGAAAAGTTCTATAGGCATGATGGTTACTTGTTAAAAAAGAAATGGTTGTGTGTTCCTAACTGTTCTATGCATGAGTTGCTTGTTCGTGAAGCACACGAGGGTAGTTTAATGGGGCACTTTGGTATAGCTAAGACTTTGGATGTTTTACATGATCACTTTTATTGGCCTAACATGAAGAAAGATATTGTTAGAATTTATGATAAGTGCATTGTGTGTAAACAAGCTAAGTCTAAGTTAAAACCACATGGTTTGTAGATGCCTCTACCGGTGCCTAGTTCACCTTGGATTGATATTCCTATGGATTTTGTGCTTGGTTTACCTAAGATTAGGCGTGGACATGATTCGATATATGTTATTATAGATAGTTTTTCTAAAATGGCTCACTTTATAGCATGTAGAAAAACTAATGATGCACAATATGTTACAAATTTGTTCTTTAAAGAGGTTGTTCATTTGCATGACATGCCTAAGACAATTATGAGTGATAAAGATGCTAAGTTTTTAAGCTACTTTTAGAATACATTATGAGGTAAATTAGGTGCTAAACATTTGTTTTCTATATCATGTCATCCACACACTGATGGGAAAATTGAGGTAGTTAATAGAACTTTATCTCAATTGCTTAGAACCATGGTTAGGCATAATTTCAAGTCATGGGAAGATTGCTTGCCACATATTGAATTTGCTTATAATCGTAGTGTACATTCTTCTCCTAATTTCTGTCCTTTTAAGATTTTTTATGGTTTTATTCCATTAAGTCCTTTCGATTTGATTACTTTACCTTTGAGTGAACAAAGCCCAACCGCAAGGTTGAGTAAGTATTTCAAAAATTTATACCCAATTTTCAAACTCAATATTTGATGATGACTGTTGGAGCCTTCTGTGAGATCTAGTTGTTGTAAAATATGTCTCGGATTGCAGTCGAATGATGACTCCATCTCTAATCAAGAACTTTAGTCCTTAATTATATTCCCTAATGGACCCTAAGACCACAAAGTGTTGTGATCGCCACACACTTAAGCATGCGCCCCCGTTGCCTATAATATGTAATATGAAATTCTTATATACGTTCATATGTGAAATTAATTTATATCTCCACCACTTTTTTTAAGTGCAATCGGCTTAAATTAGTTGTCACTTTCCAAATAGACCTTAGCATGTTTCTTACAGACCCAATATTATAAACGGGCCAAACCTCGTTTATTTGAAGTTAAGTCTTCAAACTCCAAACTAAGATTCCAGCCATTGAGGCATCTTCAGCTATAATACCAAATTTTGTTTGCTTTAAAAGTGTTTCCCATACTTATTTTAGTGAAATATATGAATCAAATTCAACTGATATAGAACAAAATCAATAAGCTTATGGTAAAAAAAAATCAATTAGCTTACGTCAAAGACCTCTTCACGACGGAATCTGTTTTTATGGCTGGCTTGAATCTCATCTCAAGCATCTTTCATAGTCTTTGCTATCTCAGCTTTCTTCTTCAAATTCTTTATCAGTGCTTTGTTAGGGTGACTTTAATAAAATATTATTCAATGGTGAAAAGCAAGGTGGCCGAAATTCTATGTCTCAATCTATGTTATATTTTTGGTTGCTTATTAATTCATTATAATGGGGGAATCTTGGATTTTTGGGCTACCCTTTTACATGGGATAATGGTTGCTCTGGGAGTGATTTTATAGCTGAGAGGTTGGATCAATTTATGTATTCTACTTCTTGTGCTGATATGTTTCTAAATTTTTCTATAAGTTATCTTGCAAAAGTGTGTTCAGATCATGTTGCATTATTGCTTCATTCGATAGAAGTTTTTTCGACTGGCAGGAATAAAACTTGTCCTTTTTGGTTTAAATCTTTTTGGATATCGGATGAAGAATGTGAGACTTTAATTAAAGATTTATGGGCTGGTTCTCATAATTCTCCTTAATCAGAGTCTATGATTTTACAATTTCGGCCATCAAAACTGCTCTGTGGAGGTGGCACATGCATAAATATCGTGATCTTCTTAAGCAGATTCAGCACACTAGTAACAAACTTGAATACCTTTAATAAGGCCAAAGATCTGTTGATTCTATTCATGAACAATTATCCCTTCAAAAATCTCTAAATGCTCTTTTAGACAAAATAGGAGTCATATTGATGGCAACGATCTCATATGGCTTGGTTGGCTGAAGGGGATTGCAACATAAAATTTTTCATCGGAAGGCCTTATATAGAACAAGAAATAATAGATTGTTTCGCTTTAAGAATGTGGCCGGTGTGTTTGAAGAAGGAAATGATATTTTTTTCATGTGATTCACACTTAGTTTGCAGACTTATTTTCTTCCCATAGTCCTTCGGATATTGATCAAGTACTTGAGGGTGTGCAGTGTTTTCTTTCCATTGAGTAAATTGAATTCCTGGAAGCTCCTTTTAGCCTTTGTAAGTCAATGAAGGTTGAAATTCCGAAGTCAATGAAGGAATTGCGTCCAATTAGCCTTTGTAAAGTATTATACAAGCTTGTATCTAAGGTGATAGCTAATAGATTTAAGGTAATTCTTCCCAATCTTATTGCCCCCAATCAGAGTGCTTTTGATCCTGGTAGGCTAATAACAGATAATGTCATTATTGCATTTGAGATGTTCCACTCCATGTAAACTCGTAGTATGGGATGTCAAGGCGCTCTAGCTCTGAAATTGGACATGAGTAAGGCCTACAACAAAGTTGAGTGGAATTTTTTAGAGCAAATGTTGGTTCATATGTGGCTCCTAAGGCATTTTACTAATTTAATTATGATGTGTGTTCGCACTGTACCTTTTTCTTACTTGGTAAATGGTTTCCCAATGGGTTCTCTTCTTCTATCGAAAGGTCTTCGACAAGGTGACCCTTTATCCCCTTATTTATTTTTGTTATGCGCTGAAGGTCTTTCTGCTCTTATTCATAAGTTAGTATGTTCGGGTTATTTACATGCTATTAAGGTCTATAAGAATAGTCCGAGTATTTCTCATTTGATATTTGTAGATGATAGTCTTATTTTTACTTGGGCAACTATGGAGGAATGTTTACATATTAAACAGATATTAGCGGTGTATGAAAGGGCTACGGGTCAACAAGTCAATTTTGATAAATCAAAAATCTCTTTTAGTTAATCTGTGCCTCTAAATTTTAAAGAGAATTTGAAGCAAATCTTGGGGGTGCAGTTAGTCAATTATCATTCAAAATATCTGGGCATGCTGACATATTTTTGGAGATCAAAAAAATCAATTTTGAAGTTTATTCATGATTGCATTTGGAAAAAACTGAAAGGGTTGAAAGATAAGTTATTATCTGTGGCAGGGAAGGAAACTTTAATCAAAGCGGTGGTGCAAGCCATTCCTACGTACATCATGGGTTGTTTTGCCTTACCAATTTCTTTTTGTGATGAGCTTAAGGCGATGATTAGCAAATTTTGGTGGAGTAATAATATAGGGGATCATAGAATTCATTGGTGCTCTTGGAATTTTATGAAAAAATCAAAACTTGAAAGGGGCATGGGTTTTATATATTTATTGGCTTTTAATATGTCTTTACTTGCAAGGCAGGGATAAAGGTTGCTTAGTAATCCAAATTCATTAATTGCTCAAATTCTGAAGGCAAAATACTATCTCAATTCTTCTTTTCTTGAAGCCAATGCAAATTACAAATTATCGTATTTATGGCGAAGTGTGTGTAAGGTTATTCCCATTCTTTCTTCGGGTTGTTGTTGGAGGGTAGGAGATGGTGCTTCTATTTCTGTTTAGAGAGATAATTGGGTTCTGTCATTGAGGTTTCTATACCGCTAAATATACAGAATTAGTTCCCTGATTTGCATTTGTCCGATTTGATTGATTTAGATATCAAAGTTTGGAAGTCTGATTTGATTCAATCTATTTTTTTCAAAGGATGAAGCTTGGGCTAGTCTTTCTCTGCCTATTAGTTACCGATTACCACCAGATTCTACTATGTGGAAATTTAATCGGAATGGGCAATTTTCTGTTAAGTTTGCGTATCATGTTGCATGAAATTTTGTGGTCTCGTCATCTTCAGATAGAGCTTCTTCAATTGGGTTTTAGTGAAAGATTTAGGGCTTTCATATTCCTGGCGAAGTTAAAATCTTTGTTTGGAGGCTTATTTAGTATTTTCTACCTTGCTTTCAGACTCTTTCGGATCGGCAAATGCAAGTAGACAATCGCTGCCATTTTTGTGGTTGTAATGGTGAGTCTCTTGAGCATTTGTTTCTTTGATGTCCTTGGTCCTATAGTGTCTGGTTATGTTGTCCTTTGTCTCTTCGGATGGATGTGGTGCCTTCTAATAATATGTTAGATTTGTCAAAAACAGCTCCCTAGTGAAGCCTTCGAGTTATTTTTTATGGTGCTTTGGAAGACATGATCCTGTCAAAACAGTGTTGTTCATGGTCAACCGATTCAACATGCTTCACTTATTGGTGCATCAGCTAACTTACTGCTAACTGCCTTTAAAGATGTAGCCGGTAGATCGGTGCTAAGCTCCCCTCAATCCAACTCTTCAGCTGCTAAATGGTCTCCTCTGCTACCTTTTCATGTTAAGCTAAACATTGATGCAGCTACCAGTCCTCAAAATCAAACTACAGTTCTGTGAGTGATAATTTATGATGAAGATGGCCAAGTGTTGTTGTCTGCTAGTAGGATTGTGATGTAGTGGAAGCCTAGTACAATAAGGATAATTGTTGATTGTCATTGATTCACGCACGAATGGCCGTCAAACAACCTTCTATAACCTGTTGATTTAAGATAAATACCAGGAAATAGGTGTAGGCGGCGAGGTTTAGCGCACGCCCAAGTGTTGGCAACCACGACACCATGTGGGCTTAAAGCCCACTAAAAAATACAAAATAGGCTTTAGGGCCCAAATTAGAGATGGAGTTGCCACCTGGATGAAACCCGGGGCATACTATACAACAACTGGATTCCACGGAGGTTTCCAGAAGCCATCCTCAGATAAAGGGTTTGGAAACTAGGTATGGGCTTTTGGAATGCCCACCCAACCTTGTGGTTGGCCTCCGTACGTGTTTTGTATTTTATTACCCTTGATTATTAAGTTATTTCCTTATTAACATGCAATTTGTAATTATTTTCAATCAATTGCCAATTTTTAAACTTTTAATCCGAATTTGCACATTAGTCTATTTTCAAGCTTATAAGCCCGAGATCAATCACAAATAATAATTTACAAAAATACATTCAAAGAAATAGGGGAGGGATTAAAGATTACAACCCGTTACACAATTTTAATAGTAATAAGATATAAAGCAGAATAAATAAATTCAGGCTAGCTAGGGGATCAAGACTTGGATGATTAAGAATCATCCTAAAATTCCTACAAAAATTCAAAAAGTTATATCTTCTAAAAACCCAAAATTCCTACAAAGGAATTCAATTTGTTAGTCTTGTATAGAATAAACAAATGTATATTTAAACATAGATAATAACTTAATCAAACTTAATATCATGATAACTGCATGCAGAATTGAAGTACAACATGAAATAAGTGTATGGGAGACTCAAGCTATGCAGAACGGTCATGGAGAATTGGAGCCAAGTTTAAATGCAGCTCTAATGGTGCGGCAGCATAAACACAACATAAAGTCACCTCAACACGAAGGGGTGACATCTCTTCAACCTCTTTAACAGCCACAGCAACAACCTAGATTTCTTAAATCCTAAGAAATTCCAAAGTAGATGCAAACAAGTAAGAATTTACAACTAGTACTCAGTATTTTACATATTAATGCTATAAACATAACATCAAATGAACAATAAACACAAAAACAAACAAGAAAAACTAAGAAATGAAGCTTTATACAAAATCAAGAACTTAAAACTTAAAAGTGGAGACTCTTACTACTTAGGACAAGTTTGATGCTCCTAACTAAACCCTCAGAGCTTGATTTGTTGATTTAGAATCCTCTTGAATGCAAGAACTCGTTCTTCCTTCTTAAGAAAGTGCACTCTAGGCTTTGACTCTCTCCTTTTTTTATTCTCTTTGTTCTCTTTTTTTCTCTCTATTTATTTCAAAACCCTCCTCTCATCTAACACCAACTAACCTTCCTTTTTAAGCCCTTCCCTATGCCTTTCCTAACTCTCCATACTTTGATAAGACCCTCCACCTTCTTCCTCTCCTAAAACCCATTATGTGCACACCCTTTTAGGCTCTCCTCCTGCCTTCAAAGTCTTATTTCCATGCACAAATCTTCAGGGTAGAGATATGTGGGTCTATTTCTTTGTGTGATGCTGTCAAAAATAGCATTTAATGCTGCATAGGTCGGCTACGAAGAGGCGGCGCCTCTTCGATGAGGCGTCGCCTCACCAATGCTTAGGCCAAAGAGGAGCGTCACCTCTTTGATGAGGCGATCGCCTCTTTGACCCAGGCATGGGCTTGGCCTTTGGGCCAATGGGCTTTTGGGCTTGGATTTCAATGCTTTGGGCTCAGCTAGGTGTTTTAGGCTTAGATTTGATGTTTTGGGCTTTCGAGTCCATTCTAAAGTAGGTTTTGAGTTTCTCTTGCATTCGTAATTCGTACTATCTCATCACCGGGCTTTTAATGCGGGCCGATCAAACCGAGGGTGTCCACAGTTTTCCCCTTTAATTTTTGGAAAAACTGAATTCATGCAATCAAATTTTTTGAAAAAACATGTACAACAAAAGCAATAATCAAATAATAATGAAAAATGTACCTGACCTCCGAGATTCACTCGAGAGGTGAATTCTTTAACATTCATGCCGTTAGCCTTGGGAATTCAAACCCGAGAGGTAAAATTTTTTTAACTTAAAAGGTGATCCTCGGGGATTCTTCCAAACTTGAGAAGTCACTCACCATTGAAATGTGACCTTCGGGGATTCTACCAAACCTGGGACGTCACTCACTGAAACGTGAACCTCGGGGATTTAATTCCCGAGAAATCACTCACTAAAACATGACTCTCGAGCATTCCAACCCGAGAAGTTGCTCACAAACATGAATCTCAAGCATTCTAACTCGAGAAATCACTCATAAACATTAATCTCGAGCATTATCTCCCGAGCAGTCACTCACTGAAATGTTAATCTCGAGCATTCTAACTTGAGAATTTGCTTACTGAAACATGAATTTCGGGCATACAATCTTGAGAAATCACTCACAAACGTGAACCTCGAGCATTCTATCCAGAGAAATCACTCACAAACGTGAATTTTAGGCATAAAATCCTGAGAAATCACTCACAAACATGAATCTCAAGCATTCTATCCCAAGAAATCACTCATAAAAACGTAAATCATAAAAAAAACTTTATCTCTTACACTATCATTTTTGGGGTACACCTGAGAAGTGAACAAATAATAAAATAAAAAACTCCTTTTTTTATTTTATTAAGGTCTGCAGTCAACCTCGGGATACAAACCTGGCGGAGCACTTTTGTCTTAACCAACTTCCTCCTTCAAGTGGCCTTCTCCACTTCCTTTCTTTCATATAAATACCCATCTTCTTTTCTTTTTCAGAAAGATTCATTCTCTTTCCTTTTTGCTTTTTTTCTCACTTTTCTCTTTCACTTTTCAAACTTTCATCATCATGAACGCCACCCGAACCCCTGATCTTCTAGCATGGGACCCAGTACCACCTCCAGTGCATCCTCTATGCCACATCAGCCTCTCTATCGGAGATGAGATCCCTCTTCTAGCAGATGTGTGATCCCACATCTGTGGATTAGCTACTAGAGAGGTTAGTGTCTGATTTATTTAATTTTTCCTGCAAAAAACATTAGGTTATTGTCCAAAGATATGTACTTATCATTGAAAACGAGAATGCATGGGATTAAATCGAAAAAATTTTGAAAAAATTGAAATTGGTGTCAGATCGCAGACACGAAAAGGCATCGCCTCTTCGATGAGGTGATCGTTCCTTCGTAGAGGCATTCACCTCTTCGTGTTGGGGCGATCTAGCAGAGATGTGATTGCCTATACACGAAGAGACGACATCTCTTCAATGGGTAGAGGCGATCGCCTCTTCGACAGTATTCTACAAAAATTTTGAGTGAAAACGAATAAACTGATAATTTACTCCCTGTTTATCTTGTAGCTCGACGTCCACACTCTCAAGGGTGCCGGCAACTTTAGCGGTGCCTGTATTTGGTATGACAGCTTTCTGGATGGGATTAAGGCCTGCATACATGATACCGGGTTCTTAGACTTTATTCTCGCCCTCTCAGATGCTCAGAGGCGAACCGACTATCAGCCTCTGCATGCCCTGATGGAGAGGTGGTCTGACACCACCCACACATTCCACCTCTCTTTTGGTGAGTTCACTTTAGAACCAGTTTCTTTCACCGCGATCACCAGCATCACCTGCGCAGGAGATTTTGTCCCTCTCGATGCGAGTCTCCATCGATTGTCTCCAAATCGTCTTGCTTACATTGAAGGCCTGCTAGGTATGGTCCCAGACATGAAGGAGACTCATACGGTGAAGATATACTCCATTAGGAGTCATTACACTCGTGCTAGAGTGGAGGCTACTACTGCTCCTCGAGAGATTGACCAGGTAGTGAGGGCATTCCTAGTTTACTTACTGGGCACTACTCTCTTTGCAGACACTGCCAGCTCTATTGATCTGATCTTCCTGATGCCTCTGAGGGATCTGGATCTAGTAGCTTCATATGATTGGGGGAGTTGTGCTCTAGCCTACTTGTACAAGAGCATGGATGAGGTAGTGCGGGGAGCCAGACGACTCAGTGGTTTTTGGCAAGCTATTCTGGTATTCTCCCTTTTTCTTTCTCTTATTGGGTTTATCTCAAACACCCTCATCATTATCTGCTAATAATTCTTCTCTCTTTTACAGGATTGGGATTTAGAGCTGGAGTTGATTGTTAGGATATCCTGCATCCGCGACATTCCCTTCCCTGCTATGGCGAGGTGGGGCCCCAGTCAGGCTTGGAGGAGGCCTGTTGCTCGCATGCACATCCATCGTGAGTGGCTGAACACTCTGACATATGATGAGGTACGGTAATTACAAATACAATTGTAGTTAATAACATATGATTTGTTAAATTCACTCACTTACCAGTTTATTTTCATTGCTATGCCCAGACTTGTAGGGTCCTCAGGACAGGTGGACACAGGCCATGATCCACTCAATACAGTTGTCTGAGAAGATGGTCCTGCTTCGAGGACCTGATTACAGGGTTTGGTATCTTGGTGAGAGGATACATCTCTAGCGTTGGGGTGCTCGGGTGAGATGACCACCACTTCCTCCTCGTGAGATTTTCTGGACACACTTATTGGAAGGAGAGGAGCTAGATCGGGCATGTGAGGGAGATGACACCGAGGATTACTACGAGAGGAGGAAGTCCCGCTATCTAGACTTCGCTTGGGCTCATCTCCTACAAGGGGTGCCCCTACCCGCATCCACATCTCAGGTTAGCATATGACTCTCTTAAGTATATAATTTTACATTTCAACCAGCATAAATCATTTTCCTAACTTAATCTTCATTTTCAGGCACCAGCCAGAGCACCAACTATCTGTCCTAGGCCTACTGCACAGGAGAGACCTCCTCAGTGCCCTCGTATTGTGCCTAGTGGCGAGGGTACTTCGGTCGGAGCACCGCCTTCTAGTTCTGGTTCACAGATGGTGGCTGGTAGGCTTGCTGCCCCTCTGGACTTGTTGACCTGATGTTGGATGCCTTCAGGTGAGCTGTCTTGGCAGTTTCTGACACTGGACACGAGTTTAGAGCCAGTGTTCATCCTAGAGGCCTCCACACATATGAGTTCCTTTCTTCTGAGATCCTATTCTCATATTTGACTTAACATAGGGTTAGTTCTAATAATTCATTATTTGTATAAATACCTCGAGATCAGGGAGAGTACATGTACAGGGTGATCGAGGCCCAGCGAGACTTCCTTATGAGCATGATACAGCAGTAGAAGGTAATAACCATTCCCTACATCTACATGTATGCATGCTTTCATGATTTCTTACCTTTCATTGTATTTTCATAGGATTGAGATCATACTAGCTAGGCTAGGATCACTACACTCGAGCATCAGCTTGCTGCCTTTCAGGTTAATAACGGCGAGGAGGATGATGATGGTGGCAGTGGTAGAGAGGATGAGTGTGTTGATGAGCCTGCTGGAGATGGTAGCAAGGATGATGGGGACAAGCATGCTGATGATCCCACAGATGAGGGGGTGATCATGGAGATGATAAGGCTGAGGATGATGTGTAGGTGACTGCCTTAGATGCCTCTCAGATTAGGATTATTTTGACTTGATATTGTTGCTTGGTTGTTCAGAACTTCTGGAATATTCATATTTTGCTTTGTTTGAACACTGTAAAACTTAAACTCATTTCAATTGAACTTTGAATGAGTCGAAGAAATTTTGGTCATGAAAATTCTCCTTTATGATAGTTAAATTTATTTACAAACTCAAAATTTGGAATAATACAGCAAAAATATATTGCCCCATTTATCTTTTGAAGGTGCGTCACCTCTTCATAGGGGCATCGCCTCTTTGTGAAGAGGCAATGTAGAATCTCCTCCGCCTGTAGAGGCGTCGCCTGTTTATAGAGGCGATCACCTCTGTGGTACCATCCTGTAGCTCATTAAAATCCCTAATCTTCTTTAAAACCCCCAATTCACATCCCTACGCCATTTCTCTTTATTTCCTCTCTCTAAACAGCATCCTAACCTTCCAACATGACCGAAAGAAGCTTCAAACAACTACAGTCGATCCTGAAAAGCTTAGATGGAGGATCATGGGCAAAATTGGAGCCGCTTCACCTATCAGCTTTTCGATCTTTGCATGCTAGGAAGATTAACTTCCCTTTTCTCCATGTTCTTGCTTAATTCTAGAATCCTCAGAAACATGTCTTCTGGTTCAATACACTAGAGCTATGTCCCCTATCGGAGGAATTCGAAGCTATCTTGGGCTCTCAAATGGATTCTGCTTGTCAGATCGTAATTCCTTCGGTTGAAACTCCGGATTTACATTCCATTCAATACTAAATGGCTAGGTTATTCAATCTTCCTCCTCAGTCTTCCCTTCGCTATATCTTTAGTACTGAAGTTCTAATGGGATCTCTTCTGGAATCTGCAGTGGCTGTAAATAAGAATGAGGTTTACTAGCCTTGGATGATCACTTTTTGCTTGTATGCATAGTTCTTGCTCGTTTCCCCTTCTGGCAACTGTGATTCGAAGGTTCTCCACATCCTGGTTCAAGTGGAAGCAGGTCTTAATCCTTTTCCCCTCATCTTAGCAGAAACTATCATTGGACTGGACAACTTTTCGAAAACCAAATGATTCTCTGGAAGTCCCCTACTGTTAGAGGTCAGCTTTCCTCTTTCTTTCTTTATTTTCTACTTTTCTGTCATTTTTACCTGTTCATCATCTTTGTAGACATGGTTTTATGAAAAACTGAGGTTACTCGAGCCTCTCAGAGACATTACACATTACAAAGCCAAGCATTATCGTACCCGAAGACTTCATCCCATTCCGAAAGATATTCGGAGCTGGTTATCCACTTTCCCTGACACTATGATTCAATGGATGTGCCCATGGTAGAGATTGCAGTATGTGACTATTCGATCCTACACCTACTACGTCCCCATAGCCAGTCTCCATTCTGCCACCTTCTATAATCCTGCTCGACTTTGCCGACAATATGGACAGAATTAATTGATTGTGGAGCCAATGTATGAATTTGAGCCAGGGCCTCTCTCTCTGAATTTTCTGGATAATTTGGCTGTGACCAAGCCTCACAGAACCATTCAAAGGTACATTGACTACGACGGGGATCGATCTACTGATGATCAATACAAGGCATGGATCCAGTTACAGCAGACAAAGAAGGATGAGTTTATGATAAATAAAAGGACAAGGGAGTTGCAGGCATTGAGTGCCCAAGGTATTCAACAAAAGAAAAGAAAGCAAAATTAGTTTATGAAATTTAATTTTCGTTTACTTTTTGTGGGATGGGATTTCCTTTTTAGTTAAATAGTTTGTAATAAGCATTTAATGTAATGTTCAACAATAACCCAGGCAATCCATTCCATTTAATTTAAGCACAAAGTGACTATACATTTTACTTCTAACATATCTCCTGTCGTTAATTGGCTTGCCCTTACAAGTTTTCCAACTAGCTATTCTCCCTCTCTTTTCTTTTACATGTCTTTAATTTTTACCTGGACCACCTCTTTCAAGGTTTTCAATCTAGCAGGATGTTTTATTTATTTTTTATGTTTTTCTATCTCTGATTTTTTTCTAAACAGCCTCTTTCGAGGTTTTCTCCCTAGCGAGACTTCACAAAAAGTACTTCTTAAGCTTGTCCAGGTTAATGGGCTCTCTGAACTCATTTTCTTCTAGATCAAATAGGATAGTTGCACCCTTGAAAAACAACTTCTTCACTAGATATAGACCCTCCAAATTCAGCTTGAACTTTCCGCATGAGTCGGTCATGATCGGCTCAGTGAGCTTCAACACCAAGTCACCCTCTTTGATCTTTCCTGGCTTAATCTTCTTGTTATAAGCCCATGTTATCCTTTTTCTTATACAACTGAGAGTGAGACATGGCTTTCATCCTCTTTTCATCCAATAATGTCAGCTGCGCCAATTGACTCTCTACCCACTGATACTCAGGGATTCTAGATTCTAAAGAACCCTCAATGATTGAATCTCGACCTCCACCAGTAATACGGCTTCACACCCATACACCAAAGAATACAGAGTAGCTCCAGTTGAGGTTCTGGCAGTGGTTCTATATCCCTATAATGCTAATTGTAGGTAGCTTCCCCAGTCTTTATAGTTCTCCAGTATTTTGGCTAAGATCCTCTTCACATTCTTATTTGCTTCCTCTACTGCGCCATTAGTTTGTGGTCTATACGAAGATGACTTATGATGCTCAATTTTATAATCCTTCAACAGAGTAATTATTTCTGCTCTGAACTGAACACCATTATCAGTAATAATTTGATGAGGCAACCCATATCTGCAGATTATGTTCTTCTCTATAAACCACACCATTTTTTTTCCTCAACAGTCAAGAATGATTCCGCTTCTACCTATTTGGAGAAATAATCAATTGCTAACATAATATAGTGATGACCGTTAGATGCCTTCAGCCTTATCTCTCCAATGATATCAATTCCCCAGACTGCGAATGGCCATGGAGAAGTCAACCCTTGAAGTTCCATAGAAGGCAGATTGCTCACATCTCCATATACTTAACAGTTATGGCATTTCTTTACAAACTTCACACAGTCGACTTCCATGGTCAGCCAGAAGTACCCCTGATGAGTTATCTCTTGGCAAGAACTGTTCCATTCATATGCGGTCCACATACACCCTCATGAATCGCTTCTATGATTTTTCGTGCCTCTTCCTTGTCAACACATCTCAGGTGCACTCCAGTCGACATTCTCTTGTACAACATCCCGTTATAACTGATGAACTGTTGAGATAACATCCTTAGGGAGATCCTCTCCTTCCTATCGGCGTCTTTAGGAAATTGTCCTGTTTCCAAGTATCGTTATAAATCATGGAACCGAGGCTTTTCTGTAGGGTCGTTCTGCATTATTCTTACTTCTTCATAACAGGGGGTTCGGGACTTTACAAGGATGAGAGGTTTGACTTTCGCCTGTTCTCCTCCTTCCCATGTTGAAGCTAAAGTGGCCAGAGCATCTGCCATTTGATTTTCCTCCCATGGAAAATGCACGAATCTACATTAAGTGAAAGACAACAAAATAGGCGAATATTGTAGACACCCAATTTCGGGATAGCTGAGCATTGATGCGATAGAGAACTCCGATGATGAGAAAATTAAAAATGAGTCTCAGGATGTTTGAGTTCAAAATCTCAAAGAGGCTTGATTGTGTTTCTAAAGTATTTTTAAGGACTCAATTGAAAGGTTTTGGTTTTTATAGGGACTATTTTGTAATTAAATGTTAAAAAAAATGAAAATCGAAATAATGGAATTCCGATCGAAAATCCAGAATTTCGATCGAAAATCTAGAATTCCGATCGGAATTCCAGATTGCCGATCGGAATTCTAGATTGCCGATCAGCAATCTGGACTTCGGGTCAAGACTAAAACTCGTCATTTTTTTATTTTTTCAGTGTTTTAATGCACATAAAACTCAGTATCTCGACTCTGATTGGTTCAGTAATGAGTTATTGATGTATTTAGGTGGTTAACTCTTAGTTAACTGCTGATTAGCAGAGAGAAAGAGTCCCTCGCAGGAGGAACTCAATCTCTCCTAATGCAACAGAGTCACAACGTGACTCTGCTAGGTTTTTTGAAAGTTTTCTATATAAACCAATGCTAAGTCTGCTTAACGAGAGAGAAAATAAAAAGGGAAAAAAGGGAGACAAGATTCAGGAGAGGACGAAATCCAGGAGAACATAGGGAGAGGTTCACGTTCTCTGCTAAAATCAAAAGCTTTTCACTTCTTCTTCTTTAAAAATCTTCTACGAAAGAACTAAAACACACACAGGCACAAGAGTCCTTTAATTGATCTTTGAAACACAGTCGGCTGCAAGAGAGAATTGAAGTCAAATACCCAGGCGAATTCCCAGTAGACAAACGGTGCAAATCACCTACTCTGAGGAGCCATCAATACTGCATCAGTGTTTTATTCCTGTTTTTTACTTGCTTATTTCGTTGTTTTATTTTATTTCTTCTTCTTCTTTCTTTATTTATTTATATACTAATTGTTTTTTTTTTGTTGATTTGTTTGTGTATATTTCAATGGAGGGAGTGACCTAAGATTACAAGATATGAATCTCAAGAGATCGTGGACATGATTTTCATGATTTATTAGTTTTAGGGTTTTTCTTGTTAT
>CATIWK010141817.1:0-17522 GCA_949634005.1 Mallotus japonicus | reverse complement strand
ACGATTTCCGAGTTCGTTAGTTTAGTGAGGATTGTAGGCTCCGGTTGTGGCTTTGAGGATCGCCTCGCCGGGAGTGTTACTCCGCCGCGTCGGGATTGGGAGGCCATGCGGTGTTTATGGAAGAGTTTTAGGCTTTGTTTGTTAGTCGGAGATATATTGGGCGTGGATGGGATGGTTTGGTAAATCAGTTAAACGGCGCCGTTTTGTTGCTTATATTCCTCCCTTATTTTATTCAAAATTCTGTCCAATCTTAAGAATTTTTTTTTTTTTTTGAACGATCCAATCTTAAGAATTTGATCGGTAAAAAATTGCAATTTAAAATCTCAAACTAACAAAAAAAAAAATGGCAAGTACAATGGGAGATAGATGCATTTGTGTTATTAAATTAGTGCACTTTATGCGAATTTAAATGTTAAAATGAAAAAATTATAAGTTAAAGTGTTAAAATGACAAATTATGTCAAATATATGGCCGCAAATGTATAATGCTCAATTTTTTTTTTCCTATGATAAATTTCAAAATGTATGTTTTGTTACATTTCCGCGCCTAAACTTGTTTATAAATTGAAATGTCAAAATGACAAATTATGCAAGTACATGGACAGCAAATGTATTATGCTCAAATTTTTTTTTCCTATGATAAATTTTCAAAATGTATGTTTTGGTACATTTCCACACCTAAGCTTATTATTTTTATTATTTAAAAAAAAATTGTGAGATGCATAGCAGGGTAATTTTAAATAGTTATTGCTTTCTGTTTCCCTCCCTGCAACGCAACCATGATTTAAATTGCCACTCCTTCACATGTCATGGTCTGGTACTGAAGTACTTTCTTGCCAAGTTCTGTTACCTAAAGGAAATAAAAACAGAAAAGCATTTTGTTCTTCTTGATTTTCAAGTCAAGAAAGCAGAGAATTAATGACCCTTTTCAGTTCTTTAAGCTAGTTACCGTTACTTCACAATCTCACCAAAGCCACATACACACATCGTCCTTAGGCACATCATGTTCATATCTACCTATATATACTTTTCCCTTAGGCATAAGTCTCAAGAATGAGACCATTTGAATCTCAATATAGAAACACAGAAGCCAGAAAAAAAAAGTGAGTTCTCTGTCTTTTCTGGTTTGTTCATTTACATTTGAACAATTCTTTTGATGTGGGTGGCTCTTTTTTTTAAAAAAAAAAAAAAAATTCAAGAATGTAATCAAACTGAAAATTTGGATTTTTCACGTAAAGAGTTTTTGAACTTGCTCAAGAGGGTATGTTGTTGTTTTGAGTATTAATTAGAAGTAGGTTGCTTGTAGTTAATTCACTTGTGTTGTTTTTGGATTTGAAGTGTATCCTAGAGTGAAGGTTAGCCAACAACTACAACAAGATGATAATGAGTATTCTCCACCAAAAGAAAATGGGTCTTTGCTGTTCTTGAAGATTATTGAATCTCTATCTGTTCAAGGTCTGAATTTTGAAATCTTTGCTTATAAGCACAAGAATTTTACTCCTACTTACTAATATGTACTGTATATGCTACTTGCAGAGAAGGAGAATCAAAGTGATTCACCACCAGCCTTGATTGCCAGAATCACAAAGCCCAATGTAACAACTCCACCAGTTTCTTCTTCTAAAGGTTGAACATTAGCTTTCTAGTTCTTTTCTCTTTTTCTTCTTAATCAACACTTCTCTGCGTATTTTTCATGCATACGAATTGCTGTTGCTGTTCAAACAGTGAAGAACAACAAAATTGCTGCAGAGAACAACAAAGTTCAATCAATTTCGCGACCTCGAGCAGTCTTATCAAGTCCTGGTATATATCTTATTGACCTTTTTTTTAAATTGGGGATAAGGATAGTAGCTCGCGACATTGCGACCTGCAAAAGGACAAAATAAAAAATTTGAAAATTACATTTTTGGGGCAGTATATTTGAGGGGCAGAAATGTTATTTGCTGCAAAAAGCAATGCCTATGTAGCCATCGCGGTTTGCGATAAATAATATTTACCCTTCCATTGGATGCCTCTACATTTGGTAGTAGTCACATGTACCCAACTATTTTGGAATTCAAGTCAAATGGACCCATAAGGGGAGCAAAACTACATAAGGCTAGTTGGAGTTTGAACTTATATAGCTTCATGTAGTTCTCAAGATGACTCTAGTACTGCTGAGCCAAAGCTTCACTAGTTACAAGAAATTAGAACTTACAAGTACTGAGTGATTTTGTATTACGCGGTATATGGTAATGTATATATGCTTTAAATTATGAATTGCAGACTTTTGATACATTCTGTTTTAATTTGTTATCAGCTAATGATGGCATGATTGGAAGCATAAACATGGTAAATAGCAATGAGAGGTCTTCAGCTTTGAGAAAGTGTAATTCTGAACCAAGGAAGCCAACCCAAATCAAGGCCATAGCTAGTCAGGCTAAAGCAGAAAGGCCCTTGATTCAGAATATGAAAAAAGGCATCAAACCTGCACCCAATACCATAACTAGCATCAAGAACAAGAAGAAGGGACCCCCCCTCAAGACTTCGCAGTTCAAATAGGAAAGTTATCTTAGAGCAGGAGATCAAGCTGCAATGCAACTAGCCCCCCACTATACCATTGAATTCCAGGACTGATGTCTCTTTAAGATGCTTTTTGTATTTCCTGATACAAACATAGCAGTTTGGAGAAGAAATCTGTAATGTGATCTGATTGTTTGAATAATTTTTTTTTTTTTTTTGGTTGAATCAAGTTCCAAAACTTCATGTTTTCTTAAATAGAAACAGACATCAGGCAACTTTTGCAAGTTCATACAAATAAAATAAGGTCAGGAAAACTTTTAAAATTTGTGTAGGATAATGAATGTACCAAGACACTTTATTGCAATTTTTTTAACACTGTGCAATCCAACACTATTGAAATAACAAAACGAGATGAATGACTTCATTTCGAATCCTTGAGATGGCAGTAGAAGCTCTTTAACCACTAAATTAATTCTAACGAGCACACTTTACTGCATTGGAATATAAGAACATATCCAATCCACTCTTTATTTAATTTAAACTCTTTATTATTGTAAAGAGTGATGACAACAAATAGGACTCCAACCCATTCTTTATGTCTAAATTATAGATTAGAGAGTGACATGTAGAGAGCCAAAATTCACTCTCTATATAAAAGGTTAATTAAGATATTTCTATTTTCCATATATATCTTTTTTTTTCTATTGGCTTCTTTTATTACTTAATTTTTTTTTTCTCTTTCTTCTCTCTTTCTTCCCACAATATTAAAAAATTAATATTAAATGCTTCTAAAATAAAACAAAATGAAGAGTGAAATATAAATAGTACATTGAACTTAAATAAAATTATTTGCTATTTATATTAAAATTTTTTTTATTACCTAAAATATGCTCTTTATTTTGAAGAGTACCGTTGGAGATGCTATAATATTTTGGTATTTTTCATGTAACAAGTAATTAAAAACCAATAATTATTGTATGGTTTCCATTTATTTAATTTTTATTCGATAGTAAATCTGATAACTTTTAATTTTATTTGTGGAATTTTTGTATTGCCTAATGATAAAAAAATTTAATTTATTAGAAGCAAATTAAACAACAATTACAAATAAATTTATTCTCTAGCCTATAAAGGTGGCTTGGACAATTAAAATTATTTTAAAAAGAAGTACATTGTTACTTCTTCATTATGTTTATGAGATGAAAAATAATAAAATCAAGGAAAATAAGTGAGAAAAAACATATTAAAATATTTAAAAAACAAAAATTAAAGTAAATTAAAGGTATGTTAATTTCAAAATACAATTTATTATAAATTTGTTTAACTTTTTTAAATTTAATATAAATATTATAATTTAATCAGTTGTACATAAATTTAACACCTTATGCAATTTGATAAAAATTGTATAGTGATTTTATTTCATGACACTTATATATGTCTTTTTTTTAAATATATTTTATTTAAAAAATAATTAAAAAAGTAGCAAAATTGGAATATAATTACTAATTTTAAAATTAATATAAATTTATAAAAGACGAGTCAAATTGAATCGAATTTTGACTAGTTCAGTCTTGATTTATTTATGATTGAGTCGAACTCTTTATATCACTTGTTATTCTTGAACTGTACATAAATTTAAATGAACCTTAAAAATATTTTAGATATTTAGATTATATATTAAAATTATTTTTTAAAAAATTATAATAAATTATGTAAAAAATAAATTATAATATATTTAATAAAAAATTATAAAATTATTCTAATAGCATATTTTAAAAATATATTATAAATCTAATATTAAATTATAATTAAATTAAAATTGCAAACTAATTCATGAACTTTTATTCAAATTTGTTCATGAGTCAAATTTTATATAATTTGAACTCAGTTCATTCATTAAATGATTATAGGTGCTCGAATGAATTTTTATCAAATCAATCTCTAAATGGTTCACAAACAATTCAACTTGTTTACCAACCAACAAATCATAATAAAAGCCTATTTAAAAAATTAAATATTTTTTATTTTATTTTAAATTTAATATAAATTTTTTTAAATAAAAAATAAAATTCTTAATTTTTTTTGGACAGAAAAATAAAATACTTAATGCGAGTGAATGAAAAGATGCATTTGAAATTTAAAATTCTCGAAAAGAACAAATCATCTAATCCGACGGTCCACATAAGAACAATGTTAACTAAATTGAACGGCATAGATTTAACATCAGTAGCAGAAAGCATGGCCTAGCACTAGCACACAATCTCTCTACGATATAAAAATCCACGTTTACAGTACCTTCACTTCTTCTTCTTCTCGCGAATTACACGTTCTAGGGCCAAATCCGTAAAACGACGCCGCTTCATCAACTCCAGGTACAGCGTTTAACGCCTTATCTCTTCTCTACTCATCGCAGTCTCAGTTTCACTTTAGGGTTAGTTCGCTACAACTATTAATTTAGGGTTTATTGTTATAGCAGCTGTAAAATCAATTTGTTTCGGGTTTTCGATCTGATGTTATTAATTGTGAAGTTTTTATGTTAATTACTGTTATCATTAGCGTGCTTGAGTAATTAATTAATTCTTGCTCTGGTTAATTTTGTTCTGAATTGAATTTTTTTGGTGAAATGAGACATTTTTTTGATTAGGTTTTGTGTTTTTTGTGTTATGGCAGCTTTTTGCTATAGAGATAGGAGTTTGTATAATTTGAGCTATGGCAGATAGTGAGATGGTAGTTGCTGAGACATCTACAGTCACGGGGTATGCGTCGGCTGGATATACCACTACTACTGCTGGTTATGGTGGTGATGCCAGCTCAAATGTTGTTACCGACGCTAGTGTTTATTCCACTGAGGGTGCTGGAAGTTTTCCTGCTTCTGCTGACTCGGCATATACTATGCCAGCTTATACAGATCCTAATTCTGCTTTACAAGGAGTTCATGTTGATGTTGCATATCAGAATAAGCCAGATGTTGGAATGGGCCCTACTAGTGAGAATTTAGCTGCTAATGAGGCAACACCTCAGGGTGCTGGTTACAATTCTTCTGTAAATGGAAATATTGGTGGCGAAGCAGGAATTGCCTCAGCTGAGAATGGTACTGCTGCAGATATTTCTGGGGAAGCTGCTGCCACTGCTGCTGGGCAACAGTTTGTGGATGGCTCAGGTATGTATTCTTTATTCTGTTTATTATGTTTCTTTATTATGTTGCCGGGTGCTTCTAACATCAAAGTTTACAACTTGATAATCTGTTTCTAAGTGGATGCTTAGCCTGTTTCAACTTTTTGCAAAAAAAAAAAAAAAACAGAATCTTCCTTTTTTCTTTTCCTATTATTTTTGACTCGTCTTATCTACAGAACAGAAAATTTGATGTTGGCCTAGAAATGTAAATACCAAGTTCACTTAACAGCAATTTGCTCCATTTTTTCCCTGTTTATATGGTTTTTGATTCTTGAACTCTGCCTTATATGCTGTATTTCGATTACCTTTCTTGAGGATTTTGTCCTTCTATAAGAAGGAGAGGAGGTCTTGTTGATGAAATGCAATAGAACTTATTACCCTAAGTATTTGATCAAATTAGTTCATTCATCAATATCAAGGCCATATGTGATGTAATACCTTCCTCTATTTCCCATAAAAAAAAATGAATATGTCCTCTCTGTCTTCCTCTATGAAGCCAAGCATTTAGAAGCGTTCAAGTCCGTATTCCAATCATGACAGAGTCCATGCTTATTAATTTCATAAGCCCTGGTTATTTTTTAGGTGTTATTATCAATGACAATTGTAGCATAGACTGTAGTAGTACTTCTCAATGAGCTATGTAATTATCAATCTAATCAAATATAGAAGTGAATAGATTTGTCTAAATCTATCATATGAAAAATTCAACATATGTTTTGTTGTATAAGACTAGTTGAAATTGGATGATGGTTTGATGGGATCATTAATAGCTTTTGTTTTGTTGCATGAGTAATTTAAATTTGGATGATTATTTGATGGGATTATTAATAGGTCACAACATTTTCCATTAGCTAGCAAACAAGACAATTTTTTCTCTCCTCTTCTTTTCACACATTCTTTCTCTGTTTTTCTCTTTTCTTTCTACTATCTTTTTATGAGGAAAGTAATGATTCTAGCAGTCACTAAGCATTCAGAATATTTTGGATAAGTTTATGGAAGTCATTAAACATGCCGAATATCTTAGATAAGTTTATGGCAATCACTTAAATCTTACTGATTGAATTTAGTTGAAATTGGTCTTGGCGATTTTCTTGTTATACAAAATAAGTTTTTGTGATGTTTAATAGGCCAATTGAAATTTATTGACTTCAATGGGATCTCATCATAAGCTTGTAATGCAGGTGAAATTATGGATTTTCCATTTAAATTAATGCGCTCATTTTGATTTATTGAATCAACTGTTATATTGAGCTTGTTGCTAGCTCTTGATAATTGTCTCCGCGCTTTCTCCAAGAAACTTCTATGCAGATTTGACTTTGTTGAGCATGTCTTAGGTGTTCCGTGTATTTAATCCATTTTCTCTCTGTAGTGGCACCAATGTCAGGTGAAGAAGAGCGATTATGGAGCATTGTAAGGGCTAATTCCTTGGATTTTGATGCATGGACTGCCTTGATTGATGAGACAGAGAAGGTGGCAGGGGTATGAATTTTAGAATTTATGATGAACTGCAACTTGCAACTGCTTATGTGCTTTTTTTTTTCTTCGATGAAATATAAATTTTCAGAATACTTATTGTTCACAATGTTAACTATGCTTGAAATGACTGCATGTGTTACACCTTATGCGTTATGACTTATGACACTAGGGACTGTAATAAATGTGAGGTCTTGGTTAAATTGAAGTTTGGCATTTCTATTGTCAATTATGTTTGAAATGGAAATCAACATTGCATTACACATGCAGCTAACCATGCTGTCTTTGTTCTTCAATACCTAGTAAGCTTGAAAGAAAAAAAATTGAGGAAATCTAATTTATTGGGGAAATTTCTGCAAATTGAGTTTGAGATTACAAATCAATGATATGTATGTAAATATGTTATAAATCCTGATTTCATATTGTTAGTTACTTGCCACAGGAGCTTTAATTTTCCATGGTTTTAACATTTTCATGCAAATCTGATACAGGACAAGATATTGAAAATTAGAAAAGTATATGATACTTTTTTAGCTGAATTCCCATTGTGTTATGGTTATTGGAAGAAGTATGCGGATCATGAGGCACGCATTGGTTCTATGGACAAAGTTGTGGAGGTGTATGAGCGAGCTGTTCTGGGAGTGACATATTCAGTGGACATATGGTTGCATTACTGCATATTTGCCATAAACACATATGAAGATCCAGAAACTATCAGAAGGTAATAGCTGTTCATTTTTACCTTGATATTGTTGGAATACTTTGGAGTCATGACTGCATGATTTCCTGTGTCAAGAATATGGTGATTTCTTATTCTCTAACATGATTTCAGTATGCCTGCAACAGTGATTGCTCACATTATGGCGAAAGGTGTGAGGGGAATGCTTTAGAAATGCATTTTTCTGATGTGCAAACCCTTGGTTTTGATGCTACTCTATGGGTAGCTGTTTGAATTTTCTTTTAGGATGTCAAATCTATTTTCCTGGCGTCATTATACACCTTTTCTTCTCCAATGGTGTGCATCATAGTAATGTAGTCTTTTTTGAATTATCGCTGTATTTAACTTTGACAATCTGAGGTGCGTCAATATGCAAAATGCTGCTGGGAAGATGTCGTCCAATTAAGGGCTAAGATGGCCTCATTCACTGCTCCATTTCAGACATAGTATGATTTTTATAAGGAAGGTAAATGCAGCATTTGGAAGTGTCATGCTGTTAGAGTGAATTGTTCCTTCTCCTTCAACATTAGTGCCGGTGTCTCGCTTTATGGATGTGTTAGCGTTGGCTGTGTTTTAGCCTGTAGTTGTGTCTGAACATTTTTTTTTTGTGTCAGGCTTTTTGAGCGAGGATTAGCTTATGTTGGAACAGATTATCTGTCATTCCAGCTTTGGGACAAGTATGTTGAATATGAAGAAATGCATGCAGAATGGAGCCGTGTTGCTATGATTTACACGAGGATATTAGAAATTCCAAATAAACGGTTGGACGACTATTTCAATAGGTAAGATTTTTTTGCTTTACCATGATGTTTGTATAAGTAACTCTTCTTGTGACCTTAGTAAAGCTTATCGTTTCATCATGTAAAAGATTCTCATGCATTGTCCATGGGAAATAGGTTATTTCACATGTACCAATCTGTTTGATGTTTTTATACTTTAGAAGGAGTTGGAATAGGAAAAGTGCCCAACGCAAGCTGAAAAATGTCATTTTTTTTACACCGTGTGCTGTTTAGAATTTTTCTATTTTGTTGTTTAGATATTGTGGATCTGATTTTTATTTCTTATTTTTTATTTTTTTGCTTCAACTAATGTTAAAGATTTATTTTGCATAGGGCTATGTTGCATTATATATGCATATATATATTTTTTTTAATGTTGCTTCTTGCTGTTTCTATAGGTTTAAGGCTTTTGCTGCAAGTCACACTTTGTCAGAATTAAGAACTGCAGAGGAAGCTGCTGCTGTTACAGTGCCTGCATCTTCAGAGGGTGGCGAACAAGAGATTGAGGGTGAAGTACATCCTGATGCTGCTGCACAATCTTCCAAGCCTGTAAGTGCTGGCTTAACAGAAGCAGAGGAGTTGGACAAGTATATCGCCATTAGAGAAGAGATATATAAGAAAGCTAAAGAGTTCGATTCTAAGATATGTGACTTTGAAAATGCTATTAGGAGGCCTTACTTCCACGTGCGGCCCCTCAATATTGCAGAGCTTGAAAATTGGCATAACTATTTGGATTTTATGGAAAGAGAAGATGACTTGAACAAGGTATTTAGTTTTGCTTGCTGTCTGTCCATGACTATTTTCGTGGTTCCTTAGTTTTTAGTTGTCCTTGTTATATATTGACTTACAGTTAAATAATATCTGCTGCATCATATGCCTTATTGGCTAAACCGTTGGATGAAGCCACTTTTTAAACGGGAAATTGAACTGAGACTAAAGCATGGGCTTCGATTTGGTTTCTTAAGGCTAAGTATTTCAAACCCTCATTTGTCAGTGGACATTCTAGGTTCATGTATGTGTTAAGATTCTATTCTTCTTAAAATTCACATGTTATGCATGCAGGTATCTTCTTGTCTTCCTAACCATCTATCTGTCAGGCAAGGAGGGTCCCTCCTTTCGTATTTGAGGGGCCTTTCTGTTCCCCAATGGAGTATTTCTTATGCATATCTCCTTTGTGCTTTGTGTTCTCCCTTTTGCTAATATATTGGTGGGTTTCCTTATGTTTACCAGTCTATGATGACTTGTTTTTGTGAATCAGGTGGTCAAGCTATATGAAAGATGCCTAATTGCTTGTGCCAATTATCCTGAGTATTGGATACGCTATGTCTTGTGCATGGAAGCCTGTGGGAGTATGGATCTTGCTAACAATGCACTTGCTCGTGCAACCCAAGTATTTGTCAAGGTATGAAATACATCTGGAATACAGTCCATCGATGTGCTTTCACTATTTCACTTGCTACTTTTGCGTTATCATTATGATATTCTGTTTGATGTTTAAATTTTGAGCTTTTGGAGATGCGACTCTGTATATCTTTCAGTGTGATGTCCTCACATAAGTTCTTTGTTTATTCCTAAAAATTCAACAGAGGCGACCAGAGATTCATCTTTTTGCTGCCCGGTTTAGAGAACAGAATGCTGATATACCTGGTGCTCGAGCTGCATACCAACATGTACACACTGAAATTGCACCTGGCCTATTTGAAGCAGTTGTCAAGCATGCAAATATGGAACATAGACTGGTAAGATATTATCACTAATGTCTTTGACATGAGGCATGAAGATATGGTGGGAAACCTCAAAAATGTCTGATGTTTTAACTTCATTTATTTTATTTCCAGGGAAACCTCAAAGAAGCTTGCTCTTTATACGAACAGGCTATAGCCATTGAAAAAGGAAAAGAGCATTCACAGGTGTTGCCGATGCTATATGCACAGTATTCCCGGTTTTTATATTTGGTGGGTTGGTTTATGCTATCTATGCAGCTTTTTTCTTTATCTTTAAAAATACAGAAATTGTTGTAACATGTGCTACTTCAGAGGAGGCAAACTAATTTGATTTTGCTCGGTTTAGGTCAATTTTAGATGAGTGTCTGTTTTTCACTAGGCATCAACAATTTTCAATGTGTCCTCTTTTGAAGATGAAATCCAGATCAAATATTTTATGAAACTAGTCAAATTACTGAGCTCACAATTTAAATGAAATTATACCATGTTGTGTGATGACTGGCTTCCTAAAAGGAAGACCAAGATCTTATTTTTCTTTGTGAATAGTGTCAATACTCATGTGGCAGTTGTTCTTAATGTGTTTGTGGCTTAAATGATATATACTGAAATGGGAGTTTAGAAAGTCTTCCACCTTTTAGCATTCATTTGATGCAAAGGTAAAAGTCTCTGCTTGCAACTAGGAAGATGCAGTGATTAAAGATTGACCACTTCATGGCATTTGAAGAGTGTAGAACTTAGGCTCATTTTTGTTTTCCTTCTCTCTTTGAAGGAATCTTGATTTAGTCACTTTTCTTGATGGTTTTTTTTCCCTTCCTCTATGTATATAAGTGGTTCATGCCTTATTAGTTAGATAAGTTCGTATCTGTTGTAGGTTTATACATGCATATATTTGTCATGTGTGTGTATTATGGTGGGGTTGGCGAAGTATCTCATGTCTTTGATATTAGACAAGCAATTGAAATTCTTCATTAGCCCTTCGGAGATACTCTCATTTTCTTTTCTTTGTGATTTCCGAGTTTGTTAATTTTTTATGCCCTTTGTCAGGTAATTGTATTTCTGAGATTTTGGTGCTGTTTCTAATTCAGTGTCTTTTTTCATGCCATGTTAGCAGGTTTCCGGCAATGTGGAAAAAGCAAGGGAAATTCTGGCTGAAGCACTTGAGAATGTCCAATTATCAAAGCCACTGCTTGAGGTTCGTTCTCCCTCTGATACTCACATGCACAAACAAATGTTTTATCGTTTGAACTATCATTTGCATCATGCTTCATGTAGCTGATATCTCTTTTTCTTCTTTTAAAAAAATTCATGTTTAGGCCTTTATACATCTCGAGTCAATTCAGTCACAACCAAAGCAAATTGATTACTTGGATTCATTAGTCGATAAGTTTATTGTTCCCAGCTCAGATAACCTTAGTGGTGCAAGTGCTGCTGATAGGGAAGAGATATCTTGCATTTTCTTGGAGGTAATTAATTTTTTTATTTTCTCCTCTCTCTATAGACTTATGTAGCAGAAAGATGGGTTAGATCTTATCTATTATGATTTGTCTTATTGGCTTGAATAAACATTGTGTGCTCCTTTGTAAATTTCATGATTCGAAGTCTGTATGTCACTGCCATAATTTCCCATCTCCCTCTCTGGTTCGGTCACATTAGATTTACTGCTGCAAAAAGCTGTCTGTACCTTTAATTCAATCAGATGGCGTGTGTTTTATTTCTTTATATCCTGAACCATGACTGCTGTGTGACTTTTGCCAGTAACATGAAATAATTTTGTCTATTTTTTTCAACTGCAAGTTTTGTTTCTCTATACGGCAAAGAATTCTATTTATATTTGGCTTAAGTCAGCCATATTATAGTTGCTGTTAGGTTTTCGGTGTGTATAACCTGTAGCTTTGTCATGATACACTCAAACATGCAAAAGTTTTGCCAGAAGGGGTGTGTGTGGAGAATGCCACCCTATCTATTGAATGCTGATTCTGGTTTCTAAATGTAGTGTAATGCTTGCATGCGTCTCTTTGTGTCTGGTATGTTTGCAATTATATTTTGTTCAGACTTGAGCTTTAAAAGTTATGACACATTATATTGAATCTAATGTCCTTATGACACATTACATGGCACCTTTTGTTCCAGTTAGCCACCATTGAATGCATCTTTGTTGTCTTCAGATGGATTCCATACGTGCACTTTGTATGATAGCTACACTTGAAAGGCATTAGGTCTAGGTTTAAAAGGAGTTGAATGGTTAATAGTAACCCTCAGTCTCACAAATATATATATTTTTTTATATTACAGTTTTTGGGTATGTTTGGAGATGCACAAACTATTAAGAAGGCTGATTGTCGGCATGCCAAGCTCTTTTTACCTCATAGAAGCAAGTCAGAGTTGAAAAAGCGCCATGCAGAGGATAGTCTAGTTTCAGATAAGACAAAATTAGCAAAACCTTATGCTGATGATCCTTCATCTGCACAGTCTGTAATGGGTGCTTATCCAAGCACGCAAAATCAGTGGGCAGCAGGTTATGGTGTACAGCCTCAAGCTTGGCCACCAGCTACACAAGCGCAGATGCAACAATGGACTCCTGGCTATGGTCAGCAGGTAATCTTTCTTGCACAATGCTATACCTGAGAGTTTATGCTTTTGAGCTAAAGGAATTCACCAAAGGATTTCTCCTACTCAGATAACTACTTCCTGGTCATTTTTTGGTTGCATGTCAAGAAAAACTAAGAACTGCAGTAGTACAACTGGTGCTTTAGCCTTGTGTTCAACCTCACTGAAGTTAAATTGCCCCCTTCCAATGCTCAAAATAATAATATCAAAAACTTCAGTAGTACATATCTACTTGTTCTCAACTAGTGAAGTTGTTATATGGCAGGTGGATCATTGTTCTTCTGAAAATGTGGTAGAACTATGTAAATATTAAGAATGTGAATTTTTAGATTTGATGCACACCATTGGTTTGTAAAATTTTTTTTTTGTAGGGCAACAAATAACATGATCTTTGTTATGAGCTCAAATTTGATAGGAAAGGCGCTCTCTCTCTCTTTCCTTGTGCAGTTGGCTATGCAACTGTTATGTTATCTTAGCCCTTTCACATTAATTTCTTCTTTTTATTTTTCAGTTTTTTACTGGCATACCTTTTGCCTTCGAAATATTTAAAATGGTAGCATTCTTATATATTATTTTGTCAGATGAACATAAACTGCTTTATGGTTATTTTTTAAGGTTTTTAACTAAAAGAATATGGTTCAATTTTTTGCTGTATTTCCATGTCAGTTTGATCTTTGATTTTTCTCGAGTGGAATGTAATTAAGCAAACATCTCACTATGGTAGTCTTACTATCATTAAGCAATTCCTTTTGTAAGTAGTGAATCTTGTGTCCTTTTGTGGAAAATTTCCTATAATTTTTTTCCTTGTGCCCCATTGTGTTTTTCCGACGTTTGAAACACAATAAATTACTTTTACAGTCCATTTTATGATTTGTGTTATGAAAGTGATCTGTTTTCTTGTATAGGCTGCATACAGTACATATGGTGGCTATGCAAGCAGCTATCCTACACCACAGGCACCCACCTCTGCGGCACAAACAGCTACATATGGTGTTTATCCTCCAACATATTCTGCTCAGGTACCGAAAGTTTGAATTTGCTCGTTGTTTGTATTCTTTTTGAGCAATAATGATCTCTTTGTATTGGTTTTCTTCTGGTAAATAAAGAAATGCAAATACATCACAACTATGACATGAATCACAATAACCTATTGTCTACATGGTATAGTTTTTCCCCTGGCCTTATACAACTTAATTAATTCTATTTAACTATTAATGATTTTATTCCCTTAAATTCTTGCTGCTGTGTTTTACGGACTCACGAATGAGGTATGAGAAAGAAATCTCATCAAGTAGAAAAGTTTAAAGTAATAATAGAAAGAGTTCAGGGAATCTATAAAGGTAGCTTTCTCTTGGTATTCGATTGAAATGCGTAAATAGTTTCAGCATAGTGAGTTGAGTTATTCCAAAGCTCAGCTTGTCGAAGCTATATAACCCAACTCTGTGTGTACATTTGTTTATTTTTGTTTCCAAGTGATGGGACTGTCAAAATGATACTTCATGTATTCAGTTCTTTTTGATTGCTGATAATCTTTGCTGTATTTCAGCAGGCCTTCCCTCCACAAAGCTATGCACAACCAGCTGCAACCGCGACATTGGCTCCAGCTCAGCAGCCAGCTTCTGTTCCACAGCCCTATTATGGGAATTACTACTGAGATGTTAGGGCTGTTTTTGGTAGTTTTACCCAAATGCTAAACTTGCCTATAACTTAATTTTCTGTAACGTGGGGTGTGGTGTAGCTGAAGATGGTTAAGGGGAAGAATCTGAGAAGTTTTTATCTTTGTAGGTGCTACAGTAGCATTATTTTAGTTAGTATACCATGTTGCCCTTTGCCATTTTAGGTATTTTGTTTTCATGTGAGAATAGTTCATTTTTCTTTTTTTTTTAGAATTTTTACAGTTTTTTGTAGGTAGCCTCGGAGTTCATATTGATACCAAACCAAAATTTTTTTTTAAAAAATAACTTGGAATGTGGTAAAGTTAATTTTTTATGGACAATTGGAGAGGGAAGGGGTGGGAGTGGGGGGATTTGAACTCCCTTCTCCTATAAAGATGCCAAGGCCTTCTACCACTAAGTTAGGGGAGGCTGGCTGCTGTTTACCTAATGGAGTGATGTAATTCATTTGCTTTACATTTTTCCTTTGTTATCTTCCATCGCATACTGAAATTACTGATACAATTTTTCACCTACTTGAAATTAGAGAATTGTTTGTTCATCAAGAAGTATACACTTGAGTAAGACACAGTGGGTACTTTTATATAAATAGAAGATTAGCCTGAAATGCGATAGAATCATGAAAACAAGAAAGGGAGAAAAACAAGAGAGGGAGATGAAGGGGGGCAACTAGTTACGGAGGTAGGGTGGTCATGGCCTCTCTAAATTGTCAAAACAAACTTTTTTTTGCCCTTGCAATTTCTAGTAACTTTTATTCGGTCCTTAATTTTTTTTTATACTTTATTTTCCCCCTCGAATCTCGACATAAAATTTTCTATCTCCGACAAGAGAGGAAACCTACTGTTAGATAAGAGAATGAGAAGAAAATGAGACATATTTTGAGGGAAGAATTACTTTTCATCTTATTTAGATATTAAAAATCGTAAATTTGGTTTCTAATTTTTTTTTGTTTTTCTATTTGAATGTCTCGCTTTTTTTTTTTTTTTGACAATTAGACGGACGATCTTTAAAAAAATATCAAATGAGTGCATTCAACTGATTTGATGTTGAGTATATGTCTAGTCAAAGAAAATGAGTTTCACCTTTATCCCAATCATATTCACATGATGGGCCACATAAATAATCTTACTTTAGGTTACAGTGAGACAAAAATAATCATACAAGATTCAGAATTGTTCGCTTTGGCTTGGGGAACCCTACAGGCTGCACAAGATTCAAACTTGTCCGTTTAGGAAAAGGGGACCCTAGCACAAGATTCAGACTTGTCCGTTTAGGAAAAGGGGACCCTATAGACTGCACGATTTTGTCCTTTATAGGAAAAGACGCTTCACGAGAAAGGAGGACCCCATAGATTGCACAATTTTGTTGTCCGTTTAGGAAAAGGGGACCCTAACATAAGATTTAGACTTGTTTGTTTAGGTTAAGGGGACCTCATAGATTGCATGGTTTTGTCCTTTATAGGAAAAGGCGTGGTTTTGTCCTCTATAGGAAATCGGGAAAAGGGGGACCCCATAGACTGCATGGTTTTGTTGTCCATTTAGGAAAAGGGACCCCGGCACAAGGCAAGCCCGACCCCACAGATCGCACGATTTTGTCCTTTATAAGAAAAGGCGCCTCACGGGAGAGAGCGGAGATTTGAGTTTATAAGGACCCAAGCCCCTTGTCTCCTAATCGATGTGGGATTGGTGCACCATCAGAAGCCCCCCAAACGAGGGGCATTAGGTAGAGGACATGACCTCGTTCCCACAAACGACGCCACTGATGATGCTCGGCCCAAATCCTGTCACATGGTAGGCTCACTCATTGTCCCCTTTGGCTTGGGAACCCCACAGTTTTTTCCTTTATAGGAAAAGACGCCTCACAGAGGAAAGGGGGGACTTGAATTTATAAGGACCCAAGCTCCCCCGTCTCTTAACTGATGTAGGATTGGTGCAATATCAACCTTTTTATTTTCACTATTACCTTCTCCCTCAACATCTCTCTTTTGCTAATCTTTATTTTTCCTACTTTAATTTCCTCTAAATTCATTCTTTTAATTAACACTTTTGTTTCCAACTTCACTCTCCATGGTTTTGTTCTTTCTCGTCTTAATCTTTTTACTATTGATATTTCTATTGTTTATGGTGTTGCTACTCCTTTTGATTACTCTACTATGGTGATGCTCACACTAAACCTTCTCTGCTTCATGCATTGAGATTTTTTTGAATTATTTTTCTTGGTGGTGTTTTGTGCTTTTTCTATTGTAAAATTTCAAAAAATTTGTTGTTTTTTATGGGTTTTTACTAAAAATTATAATAACTAGAAAGATTGAGATTATGATGGTGATGGATCTTGAATGGGTATTTTGTTTTCTTGGAGTTTTCTGGTGTATTTTTGTCAAAGATTCAGAAATTAATACTCTTGGCATGTGATGGCTTTTTGGTGGAATTTGAAGATGATCAAGAATAAGGTTATAGTGATCTTGAATCTTGTATGGATATTTTTTTCTCTGTTTCTCAGTTTTAATCATTTGTAGCCCCTCATTTTCTTAAAGATCCCTTAAAATCTTTCCCCTCTGTTTGGGTTTAAGCAAAATTTCTGTAAGCCAATTGATACCGGTCTTCAATTGTTAGGAATCGGTTATGCTATTGGGAATCAAATCCTAATAAGAGCTAATTTCAAAAATTTTGCTCAACATAACCCTAGATCCTATCTAGAATTCCAATCCCTAGGATCCAATTTGCAACTTAACACATAGCTAATTTATATGGCAACACAAAAAAGCAAACAACAACCTAGGAATGCTAAGTTTCAAGAAAACTTACAAATTCCCAAGTGTTTGGTGAAGACCACATGTATTCTACTACAATGGTTTGTCCTCCATGATTCAACTC
>CATIWK010141788.1:0-14093 GCA_949634005.1 Mallotus japonicus | reverse complement strand
TGACTAAGAGAGGAGAAATAAAGTAATGGAATGATGAGAATTAGAGAAAAGGGAGGATGATTGCTGGTTAAAACCAGCAATCACCCTCAAGAAGATGATGAAGAAGAACTGTTCACAGGGAGCGTTTTCAAAATTCAAATTTTTTTAGTTGGCTCTGAGGCAGTAACATGCTCTAGCTTGTGCTAACAAGAATATGCCTTATGGCTTTTTGGTATATTATTATATGAATAGGATAAATTAAAAAAAAAGAAAATTCATTTTACTTTTTAATTATTTTTAATATATAATTTTTTAAAAAAATTAAAATATATAATTTTAATCATTAATAATTTTAGACATAGCACATAATATATCACAATAATAACAATAATGTTGTTAAAATTATGTTGTGATATTAATTTATTATCCTCTTATATAACGTAACATTGATATGATAGCCGGCGTGCCCTTAGCCTGTTGGTCAAGATTTATCACTAACATCTTTAGAAATTGGGTTCGAGTCCTAACCCCTACTCCCTTTCCCCTAAAATTACTAATGACAAAAAAAAAAAACATTAATATGATAATGGCGTGATATTAATATGAATTTTTTCATTTATTATATTAATTAATTAATTAATTATATTAATTTAATATAATTGAAATTACTGAGGATAATTGTCATTTTTCCTTTACCTTAGCAACAACAACAATAACAAATCAAATAACAGAAAATCAACAGCAAGGGTTCTTTCGTAACAACACCATGGAATTCAGCAAAAATAAAGCAAGCAAAGTAGAAACAAGAGTAGAAAGGCAAAAAGAAAAGAAAAACTAACTAACCTCAGAATGATGAGTAGTCAAGGTATGCATCTCTAAATGATGAACAACAAGAATCACATCTCCTCCAGACAGTCCCCGCACACGTTGCCTTTTACCTCGAGAGTGGGAGCTCGCCGGATGAACTGCAATCCTCTGAGTGGGAATATTTGCATCCACGATGATGTCATCAAAATAAAGCGGAGCATCCCTAAGATTAATAGGATTATCACCAAAAAGAAGAAGAAGAAGAAGAGGCCATCACTTAAGACAGAGAAACGTATAAGATAAAGCAGACGTAAGCAAAGCACAGAAATAGTAATAGAGAAATGGCAAGAGCTACTCAGAAGAGAAAATGGCTTTGGAAGTTGAAAAGTCTCGGTAAGAACCTAAAAAATGGCATGAACATCATTTAATTACGTGTGCTTGCAACGCGCATACACGTGCAAAACCACATGAACGTGCACAAAATCACGTGAACACGCGCAAGACCACGCATACACACACAAAGCATCGCGCACACGTGCACAAAATTATGCGTTCGTGCATAACATCGTGCAAACGTGCACTTCAAAACGTGCAGCCAAGTGGCTAACGCGTGCATGCGAGTGAGAAGTCACATGTGCGTTCATCTTTTCGCACACACGTGTTCTAACACATGCACATACGTACACTAAGGCGCTCATACACACATGTTTTAGTACAAAAAATGCACACACGTATGCACATGTCTGCATTTTAAGACACATGCACATATTTCAAGACATATACACACACTTCGAGATGCGTGCACACACTTTAAGATACGTGCACATGTAAGAACATATGCACACATATAACAAACACAGTAGGTACTACACCTACATCAAGAGCCATAATCAATAAAATAAGAGCTACAAATATTGCAGCAAAAGCTACAGTCACCACAATAAGAGCTACAATTACCACAACTAGAGCTACAGTCACTACAACAAGAACTGCGCAACACAGCAAGTGTTACACTTATAGCAAGAGCTACACTTACGGTGAGCGCTATGTTTAGAGCAAGAGCCATAGTCATAGCAAGAGCTATAGACACCACAATAAGAACTATACAACACAATAAGTGCTACACTCCAGTAAGTGCTAGACCTCAGCAAGACCGTCAAGTAAGGCTACGAGCACAAAGTCCTCCCAATATAGACCACAAAACCACTAAAAGGGAAGTCAGAATGCACTCTGACTTGGAATCATTGTCTAGAAATAGAATAAATTCTAATTATTCCTTTTTTGTTTATTTTATAGGAAAATACAACAAATGAAAATGAATGGAGCAGAATGTAAACAAGCAAGAATAAGAAGCATCAAAACAACATAAGCAGTACAATAAAAGGGAAGTCAGAACGTACCCTAGCTAAGAATCATTATCTAGAAATACAACTGATACTAGCTATATTTATTTTGTTTGTTTGATAGGTTAGTGCAACCATAGAGATTAACGAAGCAAATCCAAAGTGCATAAAGGCAAAAGGCACCCATGATGTGATACAATAAGAGCAATGGTGAAAGAAAGGGAAGTTAGAATATATACTGACTTAGAATTGTTACCCAAATAAGAATTAAAGCTCATTAAATGCTTGTGGTTTTCTTTTGTAGGGAAATATAATTGAACAACAAGACATCAACAAAAGAGAACATGGCAATGCGTGAATAAATGTGGCAAAATGCAAAATAAGCAAAGGAAAAGACACAGTCAAAGCAATACAAAACTATAAGAAGGAACTTCAATGAAGAAAACTTGCCTCCCGACAATGGAACACTCAAGCATGCTCTTGCAAGTTAGAAAGTGGCGAAATCGGACATCCTCACATCAGGCACAACAATTGTAATAAGGAGTCATTCACCTTCTCCCACTTGCATTATTGGGATCCTTATCATCCCGCTTACCTCCAAAATCCTCCAAATTGAAAGGGACAAAGCCTTTAAAAGAAGCAAATCAAGTGTCTAAGATGAAAAGGCCTCTTTGTATGAGAAAGACAACACGCAGTACCTCTAGATGCATCATAAGCGTAAGCTAAGGTTAGCAAAAATTACCCAAAAAAATATGACATAAAGGGGCATGAGTGATGAATGTTAAAGTCAAGAGGTGGCAAGCACCAAGAGAAGAAATAAACAGATTCGGGAACTAAACACAATAAAGCCACAAATGCCACCTTTGCACCGGTGAGTGTCCTCTTCTTTTTCTCTAGTACTCGTATCTGCATTTGCATTTATGCATTAAGAAGAAAATAAAATAATGATAATAATAATGACATGTCTGTTACATACAATAATAGCTCTTTTTTGTATTCTTAAAAACTTTATCTGTGCCATAAATTGCATATGTCAGAGCCAAGTGAGCTGATTTTAATTGTTATAATATTCTTTTAGTGCTCATTTCACAATCTCCTAAGTACAATTGCCAACTTTAAGTCAGGACTTTTCGAATTGTAATTAATATAATGCTTGCCTACCATTTGGATTGATGAATAAATCGTAAAAAAACTTATAAAGGACATTGATGAACAAAATAAATTACAATTATCAAGACATCTTTCAAATAAGCTTGTAATCTCTAGACCATACTTACATACTCCAATGCTCGAAAATGAGTAAAAGTATCCAAAAGAGACCCTATTGCGGTATTCACGCTAAGTAATATGAGAAAGGCAGGGAATACTAAAAGGGGGAACACTTATTAAAAAAAAGAAAATAAATACAGGAAAAGCAAAGCAAAAAAATCAATCAAAATCTTTGCGAACTCCAATGCTCCAAAAGTGGAATATGAATATCCTAAAGGACCTTTCGGTAATATCCATGCTAAGTAATATGGGAAAGGTAAGGGATACTAAAGAAAGGAAATCCCTACAAAAAAAAATAATAAAAAAAAATAAATAAAAGAAAATAAAAGACGTATGGTTAGCTATCACTTTCTTGCTTAGAAGCTTATTGATAATCGAAATTCATTCTATTTATCTGCATTCTTTATAAGTTTCATTTGGCTACATTCTTCATAAATTCACTTAGGAAGCTTGCTCTCCCTTTGGTAACAAAAACAATCTTGACTATGAGCTATGAATCATGTGTTCGAATTGATGAGATTTGTATTAAATCAAGATTGTCATAGTTAAGGTAATTTAAACCCTCTAATACATATAACTCTTGACATCGATGAATTAATTGTAAGAATTCAAGAACAGAAGCACTCGACTTACTATAATCAATCCAATGCATAAATTTAGAAATTCTTTAAACATACATCAAAAATAAATTCGAAATCATACTATTTATATGTTCATGTGTGTTTTCAGGACTTTGAGCTGCAATCAGCTAATAAGAATTCAAAAGTCACCATCACCAATCAAGATTTAGAAGCATATCCAACAAAACCTAAAAAAGAAATATTGCATTTCGTATCTCATGCACTTGACTGCATATCACTACTATGCATCTGCCTCACTCTTTAGACATTTTAGCAGCATCATTGTATGAAACTCAAACTGCACCATTATACTCTTGCTTGAGCCTCGAATCTGCATTCATAATGCCTGATCACTGAAACTACACCATGCATGAATTATAATCATAATCACGTTCACAATCACATATTAATCACAATCGCAATCACACACCAAACATAATCATAATCACACATTGATCACAATCATAATCATACACTAAACACTGTCCTAATCACAATCATAATCACACACCGATCATAACCTTGATATCAATCATAGTCACAACCAGAATTACAATCACTTTTGTCTGACAACTTAATAGGTTATAGTGGCACAATCACTTTTGCTTAACACCTAGAAAGGTTATAGTGGTGCAATCACTTTGCCTGGCACCTTAATAGGTTATAGTGGCACAATCACTTTTGCCTGACACCTTAATAGGTTATAGTGGCACTATCACTTTTGCATGACACCTTAATCGGTTATAGTGGCACAATCATTTTAGCTTGACACCTAAATAGGTTAAAGTAGCATTGTCTGTTTGCCTGACACCTAAATAGGTTATAGTGGCACCACCTCCTAACATTAAAGTGAATGTTATAACCCTTAACATAACTAGAGAGTGTTAAGTACAATGCCCAAGAGGGTGGTCGTTGCAGTTGCATTTGCATTTTATGTGTATGCATGCATATGATATGCTTAATTGCATATCACTATCATGTGTTTGTCTCATTCGCCTGAATCATCTTGTGTGAAAAATGCATATTTGCTTGTATCTTGAATTGCATCATCTTGTCTGTATCCCAAATTGCATCATTTTACTTGAATAAAAAAAATAAAAATGCATCACTACCATATTCGTGTGAAAATTGCATTCATTTTTGTATGAATCCCGAAATTTTATCATGTATCTTACATCTCGTATATGTCTGAAATTGCATCATACATTTCGCATCTCACATATGACATTATCATTTTGCATGAATCCTGAAATTGCATTCTTGTGTGCATCACAATCATTCTTGTGTGAATCTCGAAGTTACAGCTTATATGTTTTACCATCATCTCTGCATGAATCCCGAAAATTGCATTTTTGCATGAATCATTATCATCATTGTGTAAGTCCCAAATTGTATTCTTGCATGCATCCCAAACCGCATCTTGCATAATAACTGAATCACGAATAAAATCAACAAGACAAGATGTCCAAAAGTAATACAACACTCCATCAGGTAAGTACCTCTCTTCTCAAAACTATTTTTGCATCTCTGCATTGCTTCACATGTATTGACATTAGCACTAGGAGGCTATACAACACATACGAAGTAGGGGGCAACTGTTATACATTAAGTTTTGATTGTCCCCAAAAGGGTCCAATGATAAAAATAACCTTTCGAAGATGACAAGAGTCTATTCCTTCGTACCACCTCTGAAGCGTGCAAGACTCTACAAAACCTGAAAGTCCTAAATCGAGCTCTAAAGTGATAAATTGGTCATCGAATCATTAAGTCATACTTTGATTCATGAAAGATGAATTCTTGGAATGATAAGTTTTGCATTTCGAATAATCGTTGCTCAAGATGTGCAACTTGTTAGACCGGTGTTTGTCTTGTGAGGTCGAGGCTCAACTTCAAGAAAATGAAAGACGATTTTGACAAAATGAACATTAAAAATGCGTCCAAAAAGCCAAAAAAAACCTTGAAAAGTATTATAGAAGCTCAAAAAACGGCCCCAAAATGCCCCGAAAACCCTCTAAATCGATGCTCGTGTAGCATGTACGCGCAAAAGTCAACGTGCACTCATGCTGATGAGCATGAGTACATGTGGTTTGCGTGCACCCATGCACTTCTCAGCATGTAGGCGCACGCTAAAATGTGTAGACACCAGCAAAAATGCACAAATGGGAATGAAAGCATGCACCCGCATGTTCCTTAATGTGGAGACTCGCCCTGAGAATGTATAGACATGCGTAAGAACGCACGTATGCACACAAAAATGCACGTACACGTACAAATTTTCATTGTCTATAATACTAGTGTCCTCCTCTTATTTTAAGGGGGCCTGATCACACATTATATCGAAACTCTACCAATTTGAAGAATCATTCCCGTCTTACACATTTTCAGCTCATTTCCCGCATTTTTCTTAGGACTTTTTAGACTGACTTGAACCAAACCCAGCCTCATCTTTGTCAAAGCACACTTTAAAGGAATACAAATATGCATTTCTCACGATATTTTTAACCTCTTGACAAGGATAGCTCGAAAATCAGACGAAGCTAAAGCTTCAAAAACACAAAAAACAAGCTTAGTCGAATCTAAAGACCAAATAATCATTTTTTGGATGTTTATTTTCTATATTTTTGCATTTTCTTCTCTTTATTTTTATTACCGTCAGCAAATTGTGAACTTGTTATAATCCATGGTGAGACTAGCAATTTTGCATGCTATTTGAATATATCTCTATTTTGCTTTGTTCATATTAATCTGTCATTTTGCACTTTATAGCTTTCAGAATGTGAAAATTACAAAAATATCATTTTTATGTTAAATATGCATTTTTCATAATTTTTCATCATATTCTGCATTTTTCACTTTTTTGAATCATTTTTTCATTATAAAAATCACATTTTATAATAAGATTTGCATTTTTACACTAAATTTTGCATTTTACATACAAAATTATCATTTCCACATCAAGTCTTCATTTTTTATTTTCAAACATATAAAATTTTATCATTTTTGCGCAATTTTTGCATTCTCTACATTTTCAGCATATTTTCTTGATAAAAATCATATTCTTACAACAAAATTTGCATCTCAGCATCATTTCTACATTTTATGTGGAAAATCATCATTTTTCACATAAAGCCCCCATTTTGCATCCAGAAATTTTAAATTTATCATTTTTTTTCATTTTCCTTACATTTATGATGCTAAAATTATGTTTTGACATAAATTTGCATTCTTACATAAATTTCATTTCTTTTTCATAAATTCTACATTTTTGACATAAAAATCACATCTTCAATAAAAATTTTACATTTTGATGCCAAAGCATTATTTTGACATAAAAATGATATTTTGACGTCAAATTCTCTTTTACGAGGAAAATCATAATTTTCGTATAAAGCTTTCATTTTTAATTTTAAAAAAATCGTTCTCGTATCAAAATCATCATTTTTGTATTCTGATTGCATTTTCTATCATTTTGAAATAAATCTATCATTTTCACATCCAAAACGCATCCTAGATGCTCAAAATAATCTTTTTTGCATCCTTGCATCAAAACTGCACCTTTTTGCGCTTTGATATAAAAATTAGTATTCTCTCATTTTTGTATAAAAATGCATTCAATAATGTAAAAATTCACATTTCCAGGCTAGAGCCTTCATTTCTTGGTCCAGTGATGTAACCATGCATATTCTGTCACTTTTCAATTATTTAGAAATATTTTGTCATTAATAGAAATTATTTCATTTAATTTCATAATAATTCTTGTAAATGCATATGATTATATGCCTCTATTTGCTCTTCTGATTGAGTGAATACTTTCAGCTTATCTATTGTTTGATTGGATGAGTGAATGCAATGCATATATCTGTGCTAACCTTTGTTTTGTTGGTGCTTGTTAGATTTAGGACAAGATTTACATTTTTGCACTTTTTCTCTTTCATATGTATTTTACTAGGAAAGCCTTGTAAATAATTATAATTAATTTTCTTTACTTTCCGTTATTATTTATTTCACGTGTATGTGTATATAAACTGTCATACCGAAACTAAGGCACTGCGGTAGCCGTGTATCGAGTATTATATAATGAGAAATAACTAAAAAGTAGATGCAATCTCCCGAATCTAGAATCTCTGCTGGGGACGATACTCGTTGAGTGACCAAATGCTGCCCTTTGCATTTTCTCGATTTTGAAAAATCGGGTGGTGACTCCACAAACACAAAAATCTCGCATCCTCCTGAGACTAAACATTGTTCCTGTCTCTTAAACGAAATAAATGTCCCTTTAATAAAGTTGCCAAGTCCCTCCTTTCATTATTTGATCGGATGAGATTCCAAATCATCAATCAGTTTTTCGGTTGCTCACATTCTATAAAAATGCAACTTCTAGGGTGAAAACCTAAAAATGAAAATAATACAAAAATGACATTTTGTAACAAAAAGATGAATTTTGAATCAAAATATGAATTTTATGTAAAAAAAATGATCTTTAATATTAAAAGGCAAGATTTATGGTGAATAGTGCAAAGTGACTGTCAAAATTTTAAAAGTGCAGTTTTTATTATGAAAATGATACTTTAGGGAAAAATTCACATTCGACACTAGAAGATGCAGATTAGCATACTTATAGAAATATGATCAAAATAACTACTAGCACTTAGCAAGCAAAAAGGCTAGACTTCACCATGCAAAATCACACAAATTCAACCCAATTTGCTAGCCAGCAATAATAATCAAAAGAGAATAGGAGGAGAAGAAGTAATGCAATTTTGAAAAAAAATTAAATGTGCAAAATGTTATTTTTAACTCCCTAGATTGGGAACTAAGCTTAAATAGAGAGCATAAACAATTACTATTTTTGAAAGTGATTTTTCAAGCTATCCTCATTCAAATATGTAAAATGATGTGAAAATGCTAATTATTATGCCTTTAGAGTGTGCTTTGACAAAAATGATAGTCGGGTTTGGTTGCAAATTAGTTTTAAAATCCTAAGCAAATAAGGGAAATTGGTTAAAAAAAGTCTGAAAATGGTGTCGTGAGTCTTCAATCCAATAGAATCATAGTAACGTGTTTAGAGGTCTTTCTCAAAATGGGAAAAACTGAGGTATTTATAGACATTGCACGTGTCTGAGCATGGAATTGTCAAAAGTACATGTAGGTGAGCGAAAGTGGACCCTATTAATTGAGCGTGTGGCAACGCATTTGGAGCACGTGCCCATTCGTAGACACACATGTGCGCTCACGCGCGTGGCACATTGTTGTGCATATATGTACTCATGTGGGGTCCATTGGTCGTTCGGGTCATTTGAGGTTCATTTTGTGAATTTTATAGGTTTCAAATAAGTATTTTGGGCTTCCAGTTTATTGAACCAATCACCAATTCAATGAATTATGCTTTGATTCAATAAATCAAGGCTCGGTTGATCAAATCAATGTTTTTTTTATTGACCTGAAAGTCCAGTTTCTCAGTTTCAAGATTCCAAAGGTTTGGGGTTTTAGGTTTTAGGTTTGTACATTCCAAGGGAGGTAATAATAAGAATTTTTTTTTATTATTTTTCATAAATTATTATCATCATCAAACCATAATCGGGGATTGTCAAATTTCAAGGTATGACACCTGAAAAATTAAAAAGTCTTATTTAGCTATAATGTGCCATAGGATAAACATGATACTGTTACTCTAGCTTTAGGAGTCCAAGTTTTACAACAATATATTAAATATCTTGGATACCAACACTTATGAGTAAATCTAAAAAAATCATTTTTGGTTTCTGGAAGGATCACATATGTAAGTAGTTGAAAGGTTAAAAGGAGAAGGTATTGTATATCGCGGAGAAAGAAGTACTTATCATATTAATGGTACATGTTATACCTATAGATGTGATGAGTTGTTTTGTAATGCCTAGCACCTTCTATGAGGAAATTTAGAGCTTTATTATTAAATTTTAGTAGGGAGATATGACAAAAAAGATCCACTAGATGAATTAAAATCATTTATCATGTTCTAAGCAAGATGCTGGTATGGTATTTAGACATTTCCAATGTCGTACTCTTAGCAAAACAAGAATGGCGAATACTCTCAAATCTTAACTCCTTGCGTGCATAGGTTTTAAAGGCCAAATATTTTCCTTATTCTTTTTTCTAAAAGCTAGGTTAGGATACAATTTAAGCCATATATGGCAGAGTTCATATTTTGCTATCCTAACTCTTTCTTAAGGCCTTGTTGGAGGATAGGTGTCATGCCTTAAAATTTGACGATCCCCTTTTACGATCCAATAATGATAATAATCTATGAAAAATGATAAAAATTATTTATTAGTGTCCTTTTCGAAGTGTGCTAGTATAACCCTAAGACTCTAAAACCTAAAAATCAGACTTGCGAGGTGATGAATCTATCATCAAATCAATCAATCAAGCCTTGATAGCGAATAAGTCTTCAAAATAGTGAACTGTATACTTTGAGTTACCACTTCTTAGGTGTGTAGCTACTTGAACATGTAATTCATTAAATTGATACTTGTTTTGTTGAACTAAAACTCAATTAATTGAAGTCAGGAGTCGATTCATTAAACTGAGAGTCTAAACATCTTTTTCAAAACCTGAAGAACTTTTAAAATGAAAAACCGATGAAAATAGTGTAGTGAGAAGTTGAGTAAGTATGCGGGTGACTATGGGTGAGAACCCATGTGTCACACGCATGCTCAAACACGAGCTAGGGGTGGTTGGCCACACGTATACACGCATCCCGCACATGTGCACGCACTAAAAATCTTCTTTCTATAAATACCATACTCTTTTTCCATTTTTAGGGAGACTTTTTAGACACTGTACCAAATCTTTGTTAGATTGAAGATTCAGGAAACCCTTTTTTGAGACTTTTAGCCATTTCTTCCCATTTTTTATGGATTCTTAGAACTAATTTGCAAATCAAACCTAGCTATCATCTTTGGCAAAGCATGCTTCAAATGTATAATTTGCATTTTTGCATAATTTCATAATTCGAATGAGGATAGTTTGACATAACCATTTATGAAACAATCATTGTTTCTGTTTTCTAAATCAAGCTTAGTTCACAATTTGAGTATCAAAAACATCATTTTTCACATTTATTTTTATTTGCAAATTGTATTTCTTTTTTACTCTTATTCTCTTTTATTTTCATTTCTGTTAGCCAACAATTTGTGAATATTTGTTGTGATTTGTGTGGTGAAGTCTGACCCTTTCACTTGCTAATTGATTGTTATTCTGATTGCATTTTGTGAATTATATCATTTTGCATCTTTTAGTTTTGAATTTGAATTTCACTTAAGCATTCATTTTTTATAATAAAAATTACATTTTTAAATATCAAATATGCATTTTGCATTATTTGTTATAAATTCTACATTTATAGCATAAAAGTTATATTTTTACTATAAAAGTATCATTTTTTTTCATTTTTAATGTTTTCATTATAAAAATTACATTTTTCAGATTTAAATATGCATGTTTTCAATGCCATAATTGCATTTTTCATAATTGTGCACAAAAATAATCTTTTGTATTAGATCTACATTCGTCACAATTTAAAATTGGTGATTTATACTGAACTTGAGGCTGTGTTAACCTTGCACTAAGGTTATAATAATTGCACAAAATTCATGATTTTTATTATTTTCTATAAACATTATAACTTTTCGGACATGGTTAATGCGGATCTGAATTTGAATTAAACACCACAAAAAAATCTCTTTCTTTTTTTATGATAGAAACATTGGTTGTGGGTCTTTTGATGAGAAATAATATAACTCCATCTGTTTCATGCCAATTTCAACTCATTCCGTCTTGTTACAATAGTTGCACCATTCACAGCATTCCCATCATACATTCATAATATACCATCATAATGTGCAATATTCTGCATGTTTTTTATGTTTTTGGAATTGTATTATCATTTCCTACAAATTCTGTCAGTCGTGAATTCTGGAATGCATATACTTGCATTAACCTCTATTTTGCAGGTGTTTTATTAGATCTAGGACTAGATTTACTTTTTTGCACTTTTTTCATATGTACTTACTAGGAAAGCCATATAATAATTATAAATAATTTCTACTTTCTTTACTCATGGTTTGCATTATTGTGGATGTGCGTGTATAAACTATCATACTGAAACTAGAGTGTTGTGAACCTATAATGGGTTTTACATAATGAGAAGCACCCAAGTAAAAACTCTTTCCCAAACTCAGAATCTCTGATGAGGGGATAATATTTGCTCAAGTCTCAAAATTATTCCCTACTTCCCCGAGCAATCAGGTGTCAACTCCAAAAACATAAAAGCCCTCGCTTCCTTCCAACGTAAATCAAAATTTCCGAATCGGATAAGTCCCTAATGAAAAAGATGTCCCTCATTCGGTTTTCCCTTCAAGGGCCCGCTAAATCGATCTCTTTGATCGGTCACAGTGGCAACTCGATTGGGGAAATTAGTTGAGTAACTTCAAAATGGGTACTTCTTATTATGTAATATCAGTTATGTGGACCCCATCACATTGTATATTACACAACACATCACACGTGCACCCTTGGTCCTAATCAACCGATGATAAAGAAAAGTGATCTACCATGGTTCTAATTATGTAATAGGATGATCGATTCAGATTCATCACCTTTAGCTCTGACTTGTTCCACAAGTATCGGAGTTTGTTTGATAACTTGATTTCCGGAACCTCTGAGTCGTGCAGTCAAGTAACCAACAAGAGGGCAAGATGAGATGTGGGGTTCCCCCACAAACCCTCCGATGCTTAAGTCAGAGAATGTAGAGAGCGAGAGAAAGATAAAGAGAATAAGAGCCAAGATAATAGAACGAATAATGGTGAGGAATGTAAGGAGTATTTATAAAGAATAGGATTCTCAAACCTAAGAGGAATAGGATTCTCTTACATGTAGGATTTTGTCCTTATTAGAGTAGTTTCTTCCTGATCTGAGAATCTTCCTAATAAGGGACTCCTCTTCCTAGTTGGATTGATCATCCTTATGTTACAAGTAACCTGTATTTAGGAAAATAAACCCTTAATTGAATAGGAATATTCCTATAGGGTATCAATAGTCCCCCCTTGAAAGTTTATTCGAATATTTATGTCTGAGATTGCTGGATTTCCAAGATGCTTTGATGATAACTCGGAATAATGAGTTCTGCTCTGAAAGAGAGACTATAAAGATCGTGGTGGATGCTGTAGGGTAAGCTGAGGTGGCCAACCTCAATCACAGATGGTGAGAATGCTCAGTACCAAGTCTTGGAAGTCTTGATATCAGAGTAGGATAATATAAAGATGTCAGCTGGACTTATAGATGCTCGGTGTTGATGAAATGTCCTGAGGGAGTAACCCACCAGTGTTATAGAAATGATTTGATGGAACCGGTGAGTGTTGGGGTTTTAATGCTCGGTACTATAGAAGCGACCCGAGTGTCTGAACCTTAGTACCTTAGAAGCGACCTGAAGGTGCCAGCTTCAGTCTTTGGACTTTGATGCTCGGTACCTTAGAAGCGACCCGAGAATTTAACCTCAGTACCTTAGAAGTGACCTGAGGGTGCAAGCTTCAGTCACTGGACTTTGATGCTCTGTACCTTAGAAGCGACCCAAGACTTTAACCTCAATACCTTAGAAGTGACCTGAGGGTGCCAACTTCAATCATTGGACTTTGATGCTATGTACCTTAGAAGTGACCCTAGACTTAACCTCATTACCTTAGAAGCGACCTGAGGGTGTCAGCTTCAGTCAATGGACATTGATGCTCGGTACCTTAAAAGCGACCTGAGCATTGGAGAAGTATTCAACATTTAATTGCACATCTTTTAAGATTCCTTATTTCAAATTTCAAACTGTCACAATTGTTCTTGTGTCAGATGAGGAGATGTTTAGAATCGTCATGGTGGTAGTTGAAGAATCGTGTCAGTTGAAAGGACAACGCTATTGATAACCGTGCTAATGATGATCTTTGATATGGGGGTATTGTGACTGTTATACCCCTGTTATTGTTGGCTTGAATGCCCATTCAGTGAGGGTAATCTGAGACTTTCTGGAACCGTCCTTTAGGTTTATAAATAT
>CATIWK010141781.1:0-14757 GCA_949634005.1 Mallotus japonicus | reverse complement strand
AAAAAAAATTATAGACTACAGGTGTTTAAATCCTTACACGACAGGTTCACCCGTGTACAACTTAAGTTTTAGATTTGAAAAAAATTTACGGATTATGCGTGTTTAAATCCTTGCATAACGGATTCACCTGTGTGCAATTTAGGTTTTAGATTTCAAAAAAATTAAATTTTCAAAAAAATAAAAAAAAGCTAAAACGATAATTTGTCGTGGGCCAGCTCCGCGATATATATCATTACTCATACTATATATGCATCAAATTTTTCAACTCATTTTCTTGCCTTTTTTTTTTTTTTTTTTTTTTTTGATAATGATTAATAAAATGCTATAAGTTATATAAAAGAAAAATCATTACATTTATCAAAATCTTCATACCCTTTATAAAAAGAAAAGATTCTCTTCTGAGCAGGCCTCTCCTCCTGGGGAAATATGAAAATTTTGTTGACTGTTGATTTAGGTTGAAGCGAAGGTTAGTATACGTCCTACTTTAATGTATAAGTTATATATGCAGGGGGATCCAGTAAGGGATGAGATCCTGATTACCCGATGGAAGCTGGCGTACCTTCGCCGCGATTTATTGATACAGGATAACCAACTTCCATTATTTGTCCTCCAGAAAATTTTCCGCTTAACTGCTTCTGGTCCAGAAGAAAGCACTCCTCTGAATAGGCTTGCTCTTCAATTTTTTGAACCCTTGAGAAGTGGCATAGGTGAAATGCCAGTTGGAGATTTTGAGATGGTAGGAGGCAACTATCTGCATTTATTGGCTGTGTTCCACTCTAGTTTCCTTACCACAGATATTGGTCGTCCTTCACGCACACAAACACCAACCAATAACGGTCGTTTGCGCACACAACAACGAAGAAATGACCCTCCTCCACAAGCACAACGACGACGACGACGACGACAAAGTATCAGTCTTTTACCCACACAAGAACAGAGTTTAGACCAATTCAAAATAGGTATAGTTTCAAGAAAGGACTGGGTTCCTAATGCCCAAACATTGATCAATTCCTGCATACGTCTCAAGAAAAATTCGGGAAAGCCTCTGGAGATAGTGTTCACGAATCAGAGATTGGAAATTCCCGCAATAACCATAGATGAGGAAACCAGCTTTGTGTTGAAACATTTGTTGTCCTATGAAGTGTGCAACAGCCATGTGAAGCCCTGTTTTTCACCTCTTGTAGCATTTTTAACGAGCATTGTCAAATCAGGAAGAGATGTGCTTCTTCTCCGGCAAAGGGGCATCTTAAGAAATGCTCAAACCCGTGACGATGGACAGCAAGTTATCGATTTCTTCACCAACCTGTCCAAAGGCCTTATATTTGACCCAGAAAACTGTTTCATAAGCAACCAAGTTAAGGATATTAATGGTTACTCAAAATCTCCATCGGCCAGGTTGTACCAAGCCATTTTTATTGTTTTTAAACCACAGATCCTCCTTGGCATCGTCTTAATCTACGTCAGCTTTGTCCTCACTATCAGTTTTCATAGATTCAGAATTTAGACATGGCTGCCAGGCGAGGTCAATGCATACTTAGGTTCTAGTAAAATGATATCGTTTATTCTAAATTTTGATTAATTTTTTAATCAAAGCTTGTATTAATTTAGTTATTGTATTTTTTTTTTAAGGAAAAAGTTATGGGACGCGACGCTACAATGCATTGCGGCCCCCGCAATAAATTACTATTTTAGCCCTTGTTTTATTTTGTTGAATTTTCATTTGATTATTAAAAAAAATTACAAGCTACGGGTGTTCAAATCTTTGCACGATGGGTTCACTCATATGCAATTAGGTTTTAGATTCAAAAAAAATTTACAAACTACGGGTGTTTAAATCCTTGCACGATGACGTTCACCCGTATGCAACCTAGGTTTTAGATTTAGAAAAAAAAAATATTACAGGGTACGGATGTTTAAATCCTTGCACGATGGGTTCACCCGTATGCAACCTAGGTTTTAGATTCCCAAAAAAAATCAAAAACATGAATTTAAAAAAAATCAAAAAAAAAATATAACGGTTAAAATAGTAATTTGTCGCTGGCTTGCGACGCGCTGTAGCGTTGCGTCCCACGACATGTATTATTACTTTTTTTTTTAATTGTTTCAATTCTGTCTAATTTTATTTTAAAGATCTACATGTAATTTAAAAAATTATTTTAAAATCCTTTCAAAATAAATCTACTTAACTATGTGGTTACAGATATCAATTCCTGTTTATACTTGTATATAGTTTGATGGTGAATTTGAGCAGTGTACTTGTTCATATATAGTAGGAGATTTGAACATGTAGTTTTTTTTTTTTAATTATTAGAGAGATGACATGACTCATCAAGTGAAAATAAATTCCACAAAGCAATAATGATAGAATTCGAATCTTACGTTCTCATTATGCTTTTGAAGATGAATGACCATTTTACTTCTCCCTCATGGACAAATGCAAATTCTAATAAGTAGTTTGATTGTGAAGGATTTTACCATGTCAGTTGAACTAGTGTACTCATAAAATCTAGTACAACACTCACCAAAGTTGACGATTTTACCATGTTGAACGTCTAATTAATTGTTGATCAAGTCTGTAGCTTACACGCATTGAGATTCCTAAGTCAGAGTTTGTTAAGGAAATATTCTAAGGTTGTTTTAATTACTGATGTGGGTTGTAATCATATGAGATCTTATTAATTGTTGGTTTGTTAATCACTTCTTATATATGTCCTAACCTCAGTCTATATTGTTGCATTATATATGTTGATAAACATATGTAGGTCATGATCCTGACTGTGTACACATGCCTTGGTTGTCTTATGAAGTTATTCACATATTATATGGATATAATTTCTGTTTAATTTTATGAAGCATGTAAGAAATGTTCTAATTCATTGTGGTAGTTTCTAATTTTTATATATTATTTTTATTACAGGTGTTTCAAACAAAAATAAAAATAATGTCAATCTTTTGACAATTACTCTTTGATTTTTTATTCAAAATATTAGTATCTAAAGTTTATTGAATTTTAAATAATCTAATTTGATATGTGGTAGAATTATAAAGGCAGTAAAAATTTATTTACAACTAATTTAATACAATTACATATATACAATATTTCTCAAATTTAAGACATTTAAGCTAAAATAACCCTTTATGAGCTGATGCTAAAAGTTATTGATTGCTTTAAATGTTATTTTGTAATTCTTCTTAGATCTAATTTACATAAATTTGAGCAACTAGACTCTCTTAACTCTAAAATTCGGAGACATTTATAAATATTATAAAGTAACATATATACAAATAGTTTTACTATATATTTACTATTTTATTATCTCTATATTTGTAATGTATGAAATGAAATTATATGTTGTTTCATTCTTTTTTTTTTTTTTGTTCTAACTCTAAAATTCGGAGACATTTATAAATATTATAAAGTAACATATATAAAAATAGTTTTACTATATATTTACTTTTTTTATTATCTCTATATTTGTAATGTATGAAATGAAATTATATGCTGTTTCATTTTTTTTTTTTTGTTCTTTTTATCCACAGGATTCATATATATTCTTATTTGACTTTTTGTTTAGCAAATTTATTTTTTTTCTTATATAACACAAATTATATATGCACATGTCAGGTTCTTATTATAATAAATTCTCATTTGAAAGAAGTTTCAAAAATAAAATATTTCGTACCCAAGAGAGTATGGATGGGTTAGTGAGGGACTCTTCCAGCTTAATCAGAGGTCTCGAGTTGGAGTTCTGGGTACGCAACTACTTCAAAACTCTTGAGGTAGACCTTTGCCACCCTTCGCAGTCCATCCCGGGTCGAGCGGGGATTAGTCTAGATGTGGTACGGGCTTCAAGGCACCTCCCATAGTTAGGACCCTCCCAGGACACCTCGTGCTTAGACAAAAAAAATAAAAAATTTCATCACTCAAAATTTTCATTGATGAAAACGTAAAGCGCTATCACTATATTTTTAATGATAATTCAAACGTATATTAAATATCTGCTGACGTTGATTTAAAGGGGAGAACTGCCCCATGTTGTGCAGTTTATTGAAGTTTAGATTATATGACCTCCCTATTAATCAAAAAAATAGTAATTAATCGTTTATCCACACTTTACATATACTATAAATTATATATATATATATATATATATATATATAAAATAAAAACTAACAAAATTTAATAAAATTTATAATGTTTAAAACAATCTTTAATACTAACTATTTAAATTAATTAACTAAATAAAAAAATTCAAATTTAATAAACTTTATTAACACTGCAAATCTCGTAATTAAATAAAATTCGGGTCACAACATGTACGTTCAATTTATTGTTTAAAAATTGTACTCGTTTTTAGTGTTGATTGAATTCTTAAATTTATTATTGTATTGTTCATTAATATAAGCACATAAGAAATGGAAAGAAAAGGAAATAATAGCACCACATGCATTCAATCTACAACATATATGTACCTTACATCAGCATATATCAAGAACCAATGAAACTCACAGAACTTGCACAATGGCTTCACACCTGCTTCGTTTTTGCTTAAATGTTAGCACTTTTATTTTATCTCATCTAGTAATGACAAAAAAGGCTTTGGAGGCATTTCAATGTACTTGATGTCATGCTCAAGCATCTCTATGACTTTATGCATTGGAGGACGATCTGTCGGCTTCAGCTGTATACACCATAGTGCGACTATAATCATCTTCTTTGTTGTGCTTCTTTCCTCCTTTGTAGCATCACCTAGTTCTATATCCTTTCCTTTACTGAATTGATTGTAAACCTATATGGGGAAGTAAATTCGGCTTAAATGCTCTGTAAATGCTTTCACATTCTTCCTTTTGCTGGCCATTTCCATCAACAACATTCCAAAACTGTAGACATCAGCTTTGTAAGAAATGTCTCCTATATTTTTATAGATCAATTCTGGAGCCATGTAACCTATAGTTCCTCGTGCTGCTATGAGAGATACAACGCTGCTATTTGTTGGACATAATTTTGCAAGACCAAAATCAGAAATTTTCGGCATGAAATTTTCATCAAGAAGAATGTTATGAGGCTTGATGTCAAAATGTAAAATCTGCATATCACATCCTCGATGCAAATATTCCATGCCATGAGCAACTCCTAGCGAAATCTCATACATATTCTCATCACTTAAAATTTTATTATTTTCTTGAGAAAATATGAATTTGTCAAGAGATCCATTAATCAAGAATTCATATACAAGAGCTTGATGGGATCCTTCAACACAAAAACCAAGAAGTTGCACCACATTCACATGATGAATTTTTCCTATGGTTCCAACTTCACTGACAAAATCTTTCCCACTAGCTTTGGACTTGTCTAGCATCTTTACAGCAACAAAACGGCCACTGCGAAGCTTTCCTTTATATATAGAGCCAAAACCTCCTTCACCTAATTTATCCTTGAAGCCATTGGTTATTTTCTTAATGTGAGAGTAAGAGTACCTAATTGGCATAAAATTGGCCTGATTTTGCAAGAATTTTTCACTGTTGTTTTACATTGACAGATGCCTTCTTCGCCATTTATAGATAAGGAATGCAAAAATGCAAGGAACTCCAAAAATGAATAACACTATGTGATATTCAACTGAACCAGAAAAAAAATCAGTTAGTATATGTGTTTTGAGAAAAGATGAGTAATTTAATTCTGAATAATTCCATCTTAATCCAATTTTTCCAAGCTTTTCGTTGTTTGCTTGTTAAAAGAATTAAAGAATTCAAGGTGGAGAGGTGCGGCAGTCTCTGTCCACACCCCAACAATATTATTTTTTGGGTAGCGTATTTGGAGTCCAACGAGCTCCATTACAAATAAGTACGTTGGTTTGTCACTTATAAAATATATATTTTTTCTTATTAATAATTGAAGGTCATGAATAATGTTGATTACTTTTACCCATCTTTTTAGGTTGTTTACATTCACAGTCCCTAACTTATTACCTCTTTCTCACCATCGTCCCAAAGAATCAATTGGGCATACAAAAACCCTGACTTTTAATTTCAGTAACGGTGTGTGTATATATATATATAAGGAGATGATGATGTGGCAAAATTATTTTCAATAATGAACGAGAGACTACATTTCAATAATGAAGTTGAAGCTGCAGCTGTTGAAATGCAAGAGCCCACGTGGCCTTTAGTTAATTATTGAAAATAATTTTGCCACATCATCATCCCCTTATTTGCCCATGTTAGCATTCCTGTTGACCTTAGATTTATTCAATCTCTAAAGTTTTGACTTTAACAAATGGTTTGATTAATCTAATGTGCTTATTTGAGTGTGTTTTAGGTTCAATTAAATTTAAAGAATCAAAGTGAAGTCATTCAACTCTTTAACCTATAAAAATATCAAATATAAGCTCCTATAAAGTTCAAGATCTATTTGGAACAATTGAAGCTTCAAAACAAGTTCAAATCAAGCTCAAGGCATCCCTCACGAGCAAGGCTCACGATTGAGAGCCTTGCTCACGAGCTAAAAGCACAAAGGGGCATTAAGTTGAAAAGAAGATAAAGCCCCTCACAATCGTGAGAAGCCTCATCTAGGCCATGACCAGCTCGTGAGAGCCTCATCCAGGCCATGACCAACTCGTGAGAGCCTTATCCAGACCTTGACCAGTGGAGCCTCAAGAGAGCAAAAGTGGCTGAGCTCCTCATGGTCTGCCCTCACAACCGTGAGTAGCTCATGACCATGTATCCCTCCAAGGCACAACGGTCACCTGCAACTGTAACGGCTATAATTTCATGTCTCATGATCGTAAGCCTCCCCTAACAACCATATTTTTTATTCATAGCTATAAGAACAAGCTCTGGAGAGTCACTTATAAGTTACACACTTTGGTTGTTAAATTTTCTCTCCTTAGCATTTATTGAGCATTAAAATTCACATATAATTTCCTTGTAATTCATTAACTCTTTTGAGAGTTGGTTGTGTGGTAGAGATATTCCTTAAACTTCATCTAATTCTTGGGTTAGATTAGAAGGGAAGTGAGGTTATTCTTAAAAGGAATTGGTTTAAGTGTTTCTCCATCAAAACACTTGGGCTTGTGGTTAGAGCTAAGCCTTAATTAAAAGCTCATTGTTGTAAGGTTTAGAGTTGATCTTTAAAACTCTTGTGATCTCAATCTTTGTGAATAAGATTGGTGTGGAGATTGAAAATTTTTAACTTGGGGATAAGTTAGGTGGAGACGTAGATTCATTTGTGAATCGAACTCCTTAAGATCTTATGTATTATCTTCTAATCACTAATTCTTCTTAATTTTCTTTTAATTTCTCAAAAGCCCTGTTCACCCCTAGGGCAATTACAATTTTGGTGTTGATTTCATCGAAAATCGATGAATGGGGATCATCGTTACTGAGATTAAAAGTTAAGAGATTTTTGTGTGTCCAATTGATTCCTTAGGACGATGGTTGGAAAAAGGTAATAAGTTAGGAATTGTGAATGTAAATAGCCCATCTTTTTGTAAGCGTACCGCCTACGACTAATGTCTAATCTCCATGGACAAGTCTAGTCCCTCAGCTTTATGCAACTTCTGTACCTTTAAGCCTCCGGGCTTTGTTGTATCGATTTTTTTTTTTAGGGATAACAACATTGTTAGTCCTATAAATTATATCATTTTTTCAATTAAGTTCTGTATGATTTTTTTTTTTTTACAATTAAGTTATATAAGTTTTAGAAAGATTTTTCGTTAGTCCTATCCATCAGTTAAAGCAGTTTCCATTAGTCAACACTTAAAATCAAACTTGTTTTTTACATTTCAGTCCTAAAACTATATAAAAAATGTCATTTTGATAATTTAAATAAATAATATTTTTATTTGTATTTGTAGCTTCTTCTATTACTTAACTTTCATAAAAACTATATAACTCACTAAAATAATTTTTCAAAATAAAAATAAAAATTATATTTTTCTTCAATTATATTAGTTATATTGAGAATGATAAATAAAACTAATTAAATATACTTAATAATTTATAAATATATATCATACATGAACAATTTTTTTTTTTATAAAGATAAAACTCATTTAGTTTTGTCAATATTATAATTTGTGTTACATTTTAAAAAAAAATTTAAACTCAATCAAATTTGAGTTAGCCAAATTTTTTAAAAAATATTTTTTTTTAAATTAAAATATTTTACAATAAATATTTGAACAATGAAATAAGTTAACATATTCTTATTATAATTTTAATTGTTATAATAAAAATAATTAATTTAATATAAAATATAAAAAAATTTCTATTTCACCTTAAATTATATTTTATAATAAAAATAAAAACTATTAGTAAAAATATGTTATTCTTCAAAATTTTTTTTTGTAAAATAGTCTAATTTAAAGAAATATTTTTTAAAATTGTCTAATTAAGATACAATTGAGTTTAAATTTTATTTAAAATATAACATAAATTATAATATTGACAAACTAATTGAGTATATCCAAGCATAAAAATTATTTATTCATTTAAGATATATAAATTAAAATTTATATTTTTAAAATAATAAAAACACTTAATTAATTTTATTTATCATTGTTAATAAAATAATAATTTAAGAAAAAATTATTTTTAATTTGAAATTTTCTTGGAATTATTTTAGTGAGTTATATAGTTATTATTAAAGTTAAATCATAGAATAAGTCATAAATAAATAAATAAATAAATAAAAGATTATTTATTTAAAATATCAAAAATGACTTTTTTTATATAGTTTTAAGACTGAAATGTAAAATTAAAGTTTGATTTTGAGGGTTGACTAAAAGAAAATTGCTTTGACTAACATATAGGATTTATGGAAAGTTTTTTTAAAACCTATAGAACTTGATTGTAAAATAATTTTCCTATAGGACTTAATTGAAAAAACGATACAATATATAGTACTAACAGTGTTGTTATCTTTTTTTTAAAAAAAAAAAAATCAAAGTTCATGATATGATATCTATAGACTACCAAGCCAAACACTGGGAGTAGGGTTGAGGAATTGGTTAAAACTAACCCAATCAACATAATCTAAAATTTAGGGGAGTGTTTGGTTCATATTCCGGAATCGAAATCAGAATGGTAATAAATGGGAAAGAAAATGAAATTTAAAAAAAAAAAGTGTTTAGGGAATGATATTGGGAATGAGAATCAAATATCATTTTAACAATTAAAATTTCTTTTACGAAAAAATATTTTTGTAATTATTTTTTATATATAAAAAATTAACAATATGATTATTTTTTTATGTTAAAATTAATATTATGATTACGTATTATAAAATATTTTTAAAATATTTATTTATAAAAATATTACTATAATTTTTTAAAAAAATTAAAAAATTATTTACTTTTGATGAATATTTTTTATTCAAACATTTAACGCATATTTTTATTAATTTATATGTTTTATTTATAAATTTTAAAAATAAATGTTAATATTTAAATGTTTGATCAATTTATAGTTGATTTGTCTTAATTCCCAAAGAATCAAAAGTCATTCCTTAAGAATAAGAGGAGAATGGTGATTTCCATTGATGGGGGAATTACATTTTCATTCTCATGTTAATTTTAGCCAACCAAACATTAGAAATTTGAATCGTCCATTTCGATTCCGATTTCCACTTTTATTTTTTACCAAACAAACAGATCCTTAAAGAAAATAAAATAAAGTAAGGAGCTGAGTTTAGAATCCAAGACCTGAATTATTGAGGTGAAGTAAGCAAGTTTTTTATTTAGTTATAACTAGTCGTCAATCAGCGCTTTGCTTGGACTTTAGATAATATACACATTTTAATATAATTATTAAGTAATTTTAATCAATTAAAAACTACAAATTCATCAAATATAAAAATGAAAGTTTAGAAAGTTATTATAATAATTTTATTTTAATTTTTTATTAAAAGTAAATATATATTTTTTTAATATGTATAGGAATAATAATAATTGAATAAATAAAATAAAATAAAAATAGAATATAATTGATAAGTTAAACATTTTTATTTATGTTAAATAAAAATAAAAATGTGTTTTTAATGGAATAAAAGGGGGATGATTTATTTAATTAAATTAAAAGATATAATTTCTAATGAAAATAAAAGAGTAGTGTTTTAAATGTACTATATATAATTAAAATGTTTTATATAGAATAAAATATATTTATTTTAAAATAAGAATTTTTATAAAGAGAAAAAGGTAACTAAATAGATCAAAAATAAAAAATATTACATTAATTTTATTTTCTTTAATATTTATCGCCATTATTTTTAAATATAATAGGATTTTTGTTGAGAACTATTAAATCATTATTGGAGTATGTATAATAGTGTTCTAGTTAAGAAAATGTTTAAAAATAGAATTTCTAATGGATTAGGAAAAATGATTGAGTGATTTGAGATAAAAAAAAATACGTATTATATAAATACTTTTATAATTTGAGTAGTATTAAAACATGTATATTATTGTTGTAGTTAAAAAATAATACTAAACAACTATAATAAATATTTTATTAATAATAAAAATTAGGATTTATATTGGTTGGACACAATAGCTTTCAGAGTGAATACTCAAATATGAAGATAGACACTTGTCAAATTTTTAGCTTGATGACTTATATATATATATATACACGACATAACAATATTCAGTTTTTTAGTATTTTAATTTTTAAATTGCAAAATATTTTATTTTTCGGTCAGGCCAGTTTTCACTCACCCCTCACCCCTAACTAGAGGGAGCTGAATTAGTATTGTTTTTTTCTGAATTATTTCTTATTTTTCTGAAGTAGTAATACTCTTACCGAACAGAAAGACTAGGCAGCGCAGGAAAAAACGTAAATATTGTTCCCAAATTGGACCTGCAACATAGATGAATTTGATGTTACAAAAGCCTATGTGATAGTCGCGGGGTCAGTAAGGGTTGTATATGACGTTTCTTTTGGATAGTCTCTAATATCCATCAAAACATTGTTTTTGGATAGATCTTCAAAACAATTTCTTGATGGGAAGATTTTCTTACCTTGAACGTTGTAACCTACATGAAACAAAAGAAAAAGAGAGATACTGTTAGTTGGGAAATAAAATATTTAAAAAATATATCACAAATTTAAATGCCAAATGTCATATATCTAGAATAAGTAAAAATCTTTTTTGGCAAAAAAAAAATAATAATAAGTAAAAATCTTTATAGGTTTTTTTCTTTTATCCAAATATAAACATTGATACATTCTGACAAGGAAAAATGATAGAATTTTGTCTTACCGAAGTTATATAGACTCCAAGGCACTGCACACAAAAGATAATAAATTTAAAAAAAAAAAGAATCTATAATATATTTAAGAAGAGTACAAGCAACCCCGCCACTTGGTTCAAGTGGTCATGGGTTTAAGTCCTAAGAATATTGAACTGTCCGTTTAAAGTTGGCTAATTCCAATCATATGATCGGTTTCGTTTAGAGGTAAAGGGTTCAAATTTCCCTTCCCCTCCACCTCCCTGACAAAAAAAAAAAAAAAAAAGAGTACAAGGAACACTAAAATTTATTATAAAACATTCTCCTTAAATTGTTACTAATATGGGAAAGGATAATACAAGCGACAAGGAACAATATATCGCGGGGAAAATTCCAAAAATAACCCCCTCATATAGACAGCACTCCTTGTATTGGGGAAAAATGAAAGAGAAATTTTTTTTTATAAGGACTTAGACTGTAATTTTGCAGGAACCTAGGTTGATATTCATCCACGTCTATCATTATCCTATGGGAAAGTAACTGAGCAATATTTTCAAGTTAAATTTTATGATGTGACAACTGAATGGCCATATCTTATATCATGTTTTCATGTTGTTAAACTTGTTATTTGTTCTGATCATCCTCAAATTATTCCAGTGTTTATATCAATTGATGACATGTTTTATTAGATAAAAACATAGCATATGATGGATAGTTCGGTTCGAATGCAATTTAACTAAAAAATGTTAATATATTTTCTTGTAAGATATAAATTAAATTGTAATAAAGAATAAAGTTTGATGACCACCATTCTAAAAAAAAAAAATGACCACCCTTAAATTTTATTCTAAAAAAGAATATAACAACTTGATATTTGTTGTGCTTTCTTAGATGTTTCTTTAATGTAGATGAATACTTACCTTTGAGTGCGAACCACAGGTACTCGAGCGGAACGACTAGATAATTAAAGCCAATGCTCAGATATTGAAGAGGGGCTGCAATAATAATGGAGAGCACCAAAAGTTACGAACAAACAGCATAAGCATTGACATATAATAATATTCCTGAAGTGAAGTGATGGATTGAGCAACATTACGTATGGGCTGAGCAGATGAAAAAGAATACAAATCCCATGTAAGATTAAATCCATATGCCATTGAATCATGAATGTTCATATAGGAAATATTATTATGCAGCTGTACCCAAGATGTTTTGGTCGTCAACACTATACGGCAGGAGTCTACAAACTCCGTGACATTAGTACGCCCAACCATCACATACGAATACCCTCCTCCTTCTGATGAATTAATGCAAGGAGAGGTGTCCACATAGAGTGGAGAATTCACTGGAATTGCACACTTCATGAAAATTAGGCTGATTGGTGACACTAGACGATCATCTCCATACATGAAAGAATAATAGAAATTCATGGCCAAATTGTTTGGAGGAAGAGAATGAAGAGGGATGGAGGAGCAATTATCCTTGTTCACGTTAGCATCCTTGAGGCGAATTGTTCTGTTGCCGTAATCGATAGCCTGCACTTGATATTTCACAGAATTAAAAGTAAAAATGGCGAGGTTGTTGTCACAGGCAAGTTCATACATCCTGTAGCCGCATACTTTAGGATCAGTTTTCAATCGAAAAGGGCTGCTAATGTTGGGGATGCTGCCGCAAGAAGAAGAGCAAGAATGATTGATGGTATTCCTAGAGCTGCAAAGGCTGGGAAGTGGAACTAGTAGTAGTAGTAGAGCTATAAAAACAAAGAAAATCAAGAAAAGCCTGTCACCAAACATTGTAGTTTCTATGATATGGATGAAGATGTAAATAGAACTCGAATCTGAGATTTAGTAAGTGATACATGAAGGTTTATAAAGCGTTCATGGACAATGGTGATTTTATTTTAATTCAACATATAACTAACTTATTTAGAATAATAAGATTTGGAAGAACGTCTATTTTCAAACTTGGCTTTCTTCTGTACGTGGCGGAACTTTCTTGGCTTTGCATCTGATGTAGCCATAACTTTTTTTAATGTATATATTTTTTAAAAATAAAATTTAAATGATTTAATTTTTCACCTTAAAAAAAAAAGAGTGGGGATGATAATCCAACCTTACTTTTTACATCTCATGTATATGCTAATTTAGTTATCTTTAAATTATATATAGGCATATGTATATACGGGATCTGAGGTATATAACATTTGTCATTGACAATATATATATATGTATTAAAAAATTTTGGATCAAAAAAAAAAAAAAGAAATGTATTAAAAAATTTTGCATTTAATAATTGCAATTCATTCTCATCTCTCACTTTTTTTTTTAGATACACACTTTTTTTTAATTCTTATTCAATCTTTAGTTGATTCATTCGTTGTACCATTGACTTTAAAGGAGCTCTACCGAGCATTTTAATAAATAAAAAAAAGCTCTACCTAACATTTTAACAATGGAGGTAGAGCCCTTTAAAGTCAATGGTACAACAAATGAATCAACTAAAGATTGCATAAAAAAGCGTGAAGTGAGATTGGGTTGATATTATTAAATGCAAAATTTTTAATTATATACATATATATATATATACACGGACTAAAGGTTAAATTGCCCCCTAAACTTGAAGTCAATAGGCAAATAAGTAAGCCTCTAATGTAACGGTACCTGATAGCTCTGATAGCTTTTCATAGCTCTGATAGCTCTGATAGCTTTTGATAGCTCTCTCCATAACACCATGGCCAACATCTGCTTCTTCTTAGTTAATTTCATCTTTATTCTTCTATCAAGCATAAATCTTCCTATCTGTGTTCTCTCAATGCCATTTCTGGCCTTTGTAACTCAAGGAAAGATGTTCATCAATCCCTCAAATCATAACGCAGGAAGGAATACTGTGATTTGCACTAGGGGCTTCAGCATCTTGTCTGTTCCACCAGATCCTTTACTAGTAGTGCATCTTTGCCAAGTGCCGTCCGCTGTGTGTATGGGCGCTTCCTCTCATGCGCAGTGTAGAGTTCAACTAAAAGCCAATGATCCTTTAGGCTTTGCTGGCTGTCGGCAGGTTGAATCAGTGGAAGCCACTGATGGCAATGCACCATCCTTCTATCTACCTTTCTGTTTGCAGATCTGTTCCTTTGGTTTCCAGTTTCCAGAGTCTCTGCTTGCAGACTTGTTCAACACTAATGAAGACAAGGATCCTTTGCCTTGTTTCTGCTGCTTGTCTAATGCTGAAGAAATCTCTTTTCTTCTAATGGTGGTGCAATCTCAGTATTGCCGTAGATACCACTCTGCAATTTCAGGTGAGCTACGATCGGCGATCCACTGTGCTGGAGAAGATCGTCTCCTTGGAGGCTTCTCAACTGTTCTATGGATTGGGCTTCTTCCGTTGGGCTTTCTAGTTAGCAACTATAGCCAGTTCATAATAGGGTTTCTCAAGCCCAAAGCCTTTAGTCCATGTAACAACTTCAAATGTGTACTCTTTGCTCGTTTATTGGCCCTCTCAACTTGTGATGGCCTTTTGGTGTACTGTCTGC
>CATIWK010141751.1:0-12847 GCA_949634005.1 Mallotus japonicus | reverse complement strand
GGCCACGTTAAGTCCTAAATGTCAGAAAAGAGTAATGTCTGATTGGCACAAGGGCTTATGGTTATCGTATAAACTGTTTATAATTTAGAGGTACAAATAAAAGAAGAATTAAACAAATAATTTAATTTTCATATGTATATTTTGCATAAACTTTCTCAATTCATGTAATATAATTTTGTTATTACTCAGAAAAAAAAAACTTAATTCAATTTTCACGTTAAAATTATAAAGAAGCATGTAATTATTTGACTAAGAGGAAAAATGAAATTCATTGTGTACGAAAAGACTTCTCTTCTTCTCACCTCACCTTGTCCAAACTAACCCAATTTAACAAGATGGCATACTCCTTTTTAAGAATCATTTTTCGGTAAAAATATATATATCTATACAAATGAGATTATAACCGTTAAATTAACACTTATTTAATCATAGCCATTGATACATATCATGAGTATTGATACACAAAGATAATCAATGGTTGTAATTAGATAAAAATTAATCTAATAATTCTAATTTTATTTGTATAAATACAAACGTTTGTATCGTAGCAAGAACCCTTTTTTTAGTAGAGCCACTATCTAGGTTGACTGAATATTTAATTAGTCCTAATTAATATTGTTTCCTATTCCTTTTATTATATAAATCACATTATTTGAAGTAATCCACCACTTTTTGTTTCTGTTTTTTCGCAGTCCGTAGGAGGACAAATTTTTTTTAGAGCAACTATCATATTGCCTCGAATATTAATGAAAAATTATTTTTTAAAATTTTAATTTTTTAAAAAATTTTAATTTTTTAAAAATTAATTAAAATAATGGAATCTAAAACTTAAAATGAATTGGGTGAATCGTCGTGATTTAAACACCTATAACTTGTAAATTATTTATTTATTTATTTTTATAATATAATTATAAAAAAAATTATTATGGTAAAAAAATTGCTACTCACAACGTATTATTCACGTGGCAAGTTGTGACGTTAATCTTTATTTTTTATTTATATGTTCATTTTTTTGAACTGTTGATGTCATAGTTTGAGACATAATATTCTAATTATTACAAGACAAATTAGTAGCCCATTGATGATATAATCTAATCAACCACTAAACAAATAACTAGTTTTCTCAAGAAACAAAACATAGTTCCAAATTGTGATTACAAGACCCATAATAATAATAATAATAATAATAATATACAAATGCAACATATTTTATCTATTTTTCCAGTATATACATAATTACTGGAAATGCAAGTAAAATGTAATAAAAGTGCGCGCAACCGCCGCCAAAATCAGTGGTCCAATATAAATTTACAAATACTGAGTAATTCTAGTGAGTCAAGGAACTTGGCATGTGCCTATGGGTCGAGGCAGGGTCAGGCAGCCTAATCTTTGCCATGTTTTGCGTCCGAGAATATATGTTGTGTATAGCAGAAGCTAGAAGTGAAAGTGAAATGTAACTGAAACTTTTCTTTTGTTTCTTGACTTTGATGCAGATGTTTACCTGCATCCAACGGTCAGGATCAGCCACATTATAAGCATCATGGCATCATGCAAGTAGCTAGCAAGCAAGCAACATTTGCTCCATGTGCTTAGCCGCTGTTTTGTTGATATAAGAAAACAACATTTATGTATACTGTTTTGTTGGTTTGTCCCCTTCTTCATGTGTTTCTTTAGACTGCTGTTAGAAAGACATGCAGCAGCATAGTCCTGTCCTATGGGCTATTATTTATGCTCAAACATGATGTATGTACACTGTTTTGTTGATTCCATGAACCTTTGTTATTGATTTTTTTTTTAATATAGAAGAGAATTTCACTATTTATTACTTTTTTTATAGTTTATAAAAAGTTTTACTATTTTACAACTCAATTCATGAATTCTAGATAGATATTTTTTTAAAAAAATATATAAAATTTAATTTTTTTTTATTTTTTTTGCTAGCATTGATTTTTTTGGGAGATTTTAAAGACATATACTCGCATTAATTTAGTATATTTTAAGATTCCATATTGCGTAGATTATTTTAAAATAAACATTAAAAAATTGCAATATAAAATCTATTTAAAATTTTTAATTATTTTGCTAAATTTTAATTTAATAATTATAAGTAATGTTATAAATATGATAAATTAAAATTTCAAATAAATTTTATAAAATTTTTATTCAAATCCAAATATCTAGAATTTGTAAACAAATTTTATAAAATTTCATAAATTATATTCTACCAAACACATTTTTAAAGTAAAAAAAATGAAATACTTAGTAAGAAAACATAAATTCCTTTGAATTCACAACAAATCATCTCTAAAAGGGTATAATAATTCCAGCTTACGAAAATAGACTTCTGAAAATGACTATATATCTACCAACTGGTTTTTACTTGTTCTTTGCTCATTGCTGCATCATATTTTTGAAGCTTGAGTTTAGTTTTTTTTTTTTCCTTGCTAAACCATCAATATTTATAATTCATTAGAAAAATTATAAGATCACCAAAAATTTACTGACAACAAATTTTATACAAACAACTTGAATCTAAAATGTCGTTTAAGTGAAAATAGTCTTTATTAATTGATACGTTTGAGGTTTCTATCTAAGTCTAAATTATTATGAATGATGGGTCTTAAAAAAATTACTATGAATGATGGGTCTTAAAAAAATTACAATGGGTGAACATGCATGCATATGGTTTCAATCAAAATTTTAGATCTTAAATTAATACATTTTGCCTCTAAATCAGCATCTCTAACTTGATTCCAAAACAGAAAATTGTTATTTGCACATTATTTTATAGTTGAAAAACAAAAGAAATTGAAATTTTATGGCTAAAAATTTATGTGTACTGTAAAATGCATTTTTTTTTTCTTAAACTGTGAAAAAAAGGTAAATATTGTACTCAACTTTTGACACTGTAAAATGCACTGAATCTACCTTAACTCTTGTTCGAATGGTGTAGATTTTAGGGACAATTTTAAAAATGACTAAAAAAACAAAAATATATTCAAAAATACTGTTTATTTTTTTTCCTTTACAAAAATATTATTTTCAAAATTTTTGTTTTTAAAAATACAGTCCTTCTTATTCTTCTCATTTTGTTTTCTCAGTTTTTCAAAAAGAAACTTCTATTTTTTTTTTTCCTTTTCCCCTTAGCAAATCTATCGATCTCCATTCTCTTCTCATTGAGTTTCTTTTTTTTTTTTTTTTTGGTTTTTGTTTTGTTGGGAGCCCTTTTTGTGTGTTCAGATAAGAGAAAATGAGAAAGAAAAGAGTTAATTTTTTTTTCTCTTATCCACTTAAAAATTGATTTTTGGATATGAAAAGAGTTATGCAAAGAAGCAAGTAAAGGTACAAAAAATAAACGATAGGGTACTGGACAAGAAAAAAAATCATCATTCAAGCATCATTATCTGTTAATGTTGGTTATTTTTTCTTTTTTTCCAGTTGGTTATTTTTCTTTTTTTCCTTTTAAGTGCGGCCTACACATTTGTTTTCAATATTTCTTGTCCTCAAAAAAAAAAAAAAAACCCAAACTTATGGTATTAAATTATTAGAAGGTGAAGCCAAATAGAATGGCGGTGTGATTTTATTCAAAAAATTTTATATTTGGTGTTTAAACTTTTCAATTTTTACTTTTTTTTTTATATAATAGAATGTTTGAACTTATTATTTTTATCACATTTCAGTGATTCAGGTCAGTGAATATTTACTTATAAACCAAAAAAACAAAAAAAAAAGCCGAAAAAACAATCTCATAAAACTGAAAATGAACCAACCAAAATAACAAAAAACAATCGCCAAAATAATGAAAAACAATCTCATAAAACTGAAAATGAACCAACCAAACGACCACCAAAATAACAAAAACAACCAAAAAATAACCATAAAAATAACAAAAAAAAGAACAATAATCTTATAAAACTGAAAATGAACCAATCAAAACAACAAAAAACAACCAGAAAAAACAATAGGAAAAATAACCTCATAAAACTGATAGCTAAAGTGACCAAAACAACAAAAAAAAAACACCAAAACAACCGAAAAAAATAACTCATAAAGCTAAAAATGAACCAAATAAAACAATAAAAAAAAACTGTTAAAACAACCACTGTAAAACAACCTCATAAAACATAAAGCTGAAGCAACAAAAAACCAAAAACAACCGTCAAAATAACCACTGTAAAACAACCTTATAAAATATAAAGCTGAAGTAACAAAAAACCAAAAAAACCTCAAAAACATTGTACAAATTAAAAAATTAAGAAAAAAAAGTAAATCAAAATAAAAAAGTAAATCAAAAAGAAAAAATGAAAGAAATGAAAAAATAAATAAATAATACAAATAAAAAATAAGGAAATTGTGGACTTTTGAAAGAATCAAGTAAAATTTGAAAAAAGAAAAAAAAAAATTGTGCACGTGAAAAGCAAAACAAAAATTACCATATACTTAAAAATATTTTGCTTAAATACTGTATCTGGTATAATTTTCCCTAAATTTTAATGAATTAATTATAAATATAGGCCAAGTCAAACACACACTTATCATTCGTGACCTGACCACTTTTTTTCTTTTAGTTTTGTTTTCTTTGCTTTCATTTATATCCCCTTTTAGTACATTTTTGAAAGTTGTTGGACAATTTCGGCGTTTGCCACTTTTTTTTCTTTTTTTATTTTATTTTATTTTTTCTATTATTTTTTTAAGTATTTATTATTCTTGAAGTCATCTTTAATTTAAGTTGATTGTATGTATTTTATTTGATTTGTATATTTTAAATAATTTAATTTTATATTCTAAATAAATTTTTTTTTAATTTTAAAACTTACTATTATTTAGAATATAAAAATTAAAAAATTAAACTAAAAATTATCCATAGTCTTCAGTAATTATTTTTTTCATAATCATTTAGAATTTAGAAATTAAACTAATTAAACTAAAAATTAGCCATAGTATTCAATGATTATTTTTTCAATAAAAACAACAAAAAAAATTATGAAATATATCCAATAAATTATTATTTTTATTATTGATACTAATAAAAGTAAAAATTATATTTTTGGTCTTAATTTTATTGTTAATGATGAAAAAATTGAAAAAAGAACAAACAATAACAAAAATCAACAACTGCAATTTTTTGTTACTTTTGTTGGTTTTAGTTATTTTTGTTGTTTTTGTTGTTTTTGTTTGCTTATATTTGTTGATTTTGTTAAAAATAAAAATTATGAAATATGTCAAAAAATTATTATTATTATTATCATTAATACTAATAAAAGTAAAAATTTTATTTATGGCCTTAATTTTATTATTAATAATGAAAAAATATTTTAAGAAACAAAAAAAATCAACAAAAATCAACAACTGTAAAATTTTGTTGATTTTTTTTGTTGTTTGTTGTTTCAATTGTTGTTTTTAGTTGTTTTTTGTTATTTCGATTTGTTGATTTTTTTTCGGTTTTTTTTTTGTTGATGTTATAAATACATTAGAAGGATTGTAAACTTGTTATATATTGATAATCAAATAATTTTTTTTTAAAAAAAGTTAGTCATTTTAATAAACAAGTTAAAGTAAAAAAAAAATAAAATCCTTATTCTTTAAGAATATAAAATGAAAATTTTTTGTTTATTTATTGTTGTTACAACATTTGAAGTTATTTATTACTTGGTTTAACAACAATTGAAGATGTTTAGTTCACAATTATTCATTTGAAAAAAAAGTTTTAAGAGAAAAAATATTGAGAAAAAAAAAAAGAAAACATTGAGAATAAAATAAAGACAGTACCTTAAAAATAAAAAAAAATATTGAGAAAAAAAAGATGAATAAATTAGAAAAAATGTAGAGAAAAAAAGATAAAGATAGTATTATAAAAATTGAAAAAAATGTTTAGCAAAAAAAAATATTGAGAAAAAAGGAAGACAATAGAAAAAATTTTAGAGTAAAAAACATTGAGAAAAAATAGATGAACATAGTATAAAGAAAAAAAGGTTGAAAAAAAAAAGAATAAATAAAATGTTGAGAAAAAAATTGGAAAAAAATCAGTAAAAAGGAAAAAAAAAAGTTGGAAAAAACAATAAAAAGAAAAAAATGCTAAAAAAAAAAGATTACCTTAAAAATAAGGATAGTAAGAGGAGTGGTCTATATTTGAAAGAAAAAAAAGTTAAAAAAAGTTAGTTTTGAAATTTTTTTTACTCAACGACATTTTTAAAAGTTTTTTAGATTTTTGATATATTTATGTAAATAATCCAATTTTAATTGATGTGTGGGCTATTTTGGTCAAATTAATTCTCAATCCATTTCTTTTTAAACATGAGATTAGGAACAAGGCCTTGCCCAAAAGAACATAACTATTCAATTCAATAAAATGAAAGCCCACTAAGTAGTCCTATCTAAGATTTTGCTCCTTTATCAGCTACTTGATCACATTTTCATTATTTGCTGAATTTGACACTTTTTATCAATATATTTTTTAAACTTATAAATTAACTATTTAAAAAAATTTATTAACACTTTTTATTACTATTTGAAGTATTTGAATAGTATTTTTTATAACTTAAAGTACAATTATTTATATAACTAAATTAGCTGAATAGTATTTATAAATCATATTGTTAACAAATTGAGATATTAAAATGGTTAATTTATAAATTAAGAGCACAAATTAGTAAAATATATTAATTTTAAGAGAGAAGAAGAAGAAGAAGAAAGACCATATTTTTTAAAAAAAAAATTTTGAAAACAGTATTTTTGTGAAAAAAAAAAAACTCAACAGTATTTACACAAGAAAAAATTTAACAGTATTTATAAAAATATTGCTTTATTATTTTTGAAAAATTCCTTATTTATTTATTTTTTTTGAAACCATTCCTTATTTCTTTTTAGGTCTTAGGTTATTTGTGAGAACAGCCTAGATTATAGTTGATGTGTGGGCTATTTTGGTCAAATTAATTTCCAATCCATGCATTTTTAAACGCGAGATTAGGAACAAGGCCTTACCCAAAATAACATAGCCATTCGATTCATGAAAAAAATAAAAGCCCACTGAGTGGTCCTATCTAAGATTTTGCTTCTTTATCAGCTACTTGATCAAATTTTCATTATTTGGTGAATTTGACACTTTTTACCAATATATTTTTTAATTTATAAATTAACTATTTAAAAAAAATTATTAACACTTTTATTACTATTTGAAGTATTTAAATAGTATTTTTTATAACTTAAAGTACAATTATTTATATAACTAAATTAGCTGAATAGTATTTATAAATCATATTTTTAACAAATTGAGATATTGAAATAGTTAATTTATAAATTAAGAGCAAAAATTAGTAAAATATATTAAATTTAAGAGACTGTAGATTTATTAAGTGATTTTTTTCCCATTTAGTTGTTTGCTGTTTTTTTTTTCATATGTACACCAAATTGTTCCTATCAAAATATCGAAAAATTTTACTCAATGATCCAAAAACAGTTTATGAATATTAGAGGGATCTTTTCTCTCTTTCCTTTTTTACAATTTATTTTCAAAAAGAGTTCCTCCATCCATAACAAAATTAAAATCTTTTTTTTTTTTTTCAATTTGGAATCCAAAGTTCAGAGTTCTGATGTGAAATACAAAACCCATGAAAGAAATAGCTAGCCTGCTATTGTAAAGCAACATTTTTTTTAATCAAGCAAAGCAACATTTTAATAATTAGAAAAAAAGGCACATTATATATTTAATTAGAGAGCTAATGAGTCCTAATGATGCCTTTCCATGTGAGGCATGCTACTAAACTCCAGGCATTTGTTGTCTTCATCAACTGTTACATTGGCATTATGTTTCCTTATTTTCAGGATTCAAGCATGCAACTGGGATTTCATCATTCTTGCTACATATATTATGAAATAAACTTATTATAAGATGACATTATGATATTGTATTATCCGTGACCTATATATAATGGTTGTGGAAAAGCATGCCAAGCCTTTTTTTTTTTTTTTTAAACATAAAGGCATGCTGAGCTTAGAGGGTGTTTGGTTGTGCAGTTAAATAAATCAAGAAGGTAGCATTTTTGTCATTAGTTTGCATTAATAATATTTACATTATAATACAAAAGCATATTTTTACAGCCAGCGAAACTCGGTAGCAAATTTCCATGTACATGCATATATATGGGAGTGTATAAATATTTATGTCTCTTTTGAGACCATTTTCGCTATATATATATTTTTTTGCAGTGAAATGTTTAAAAATGAATTATTAAAAAATAAAATTATAATTGATATAAAAGATACTTTTCTTATCAACTAATAATAGACTAACACTTCTTTTTTTTTTTTTGGCCAGAGCATTAATATTTACATATTTTTAATAATAAGAAGTTATATCATTTAAATATTGATGGACTAAATAAGAGATAGATATTCCCTTTTGAATTAAAAGGATAATAAAATTATAATATTATACCTCAAAATGCTCTTAAAAAAAAAAAAAAAGACTACTTAACTATTCTCACTGATTTAATATTACCGCATATAAACAAGTATGAGACGAAAAGCCGCAAAGCATACATGATTGTAATACAAAGAGGACCCATAAATAAGACAATGGTCACGCCTGTTTAAAAAAAAAAAAAGTTTAGTAAGAAAAAGCAAAGGCCAAATGCATAATTTCACCTCTAAACTTTACATGATTAACCTCTGATATCTCTTAACTTTTATTATTTTCTATATAACCTTTGAATTTCTATTTTGAACCTATTTAACCTTTACAATGCATAAAATCATCATATTTTGTAAATTAATGTTGATATGGACATAAAAAAACTTATATAAATTAAAATAATGCTTAACTTAAAGAGATAATATAATTCAAAATGAATTTTTCTTAACTTTCTATATTAATTTTTATATGAGTTAAATAGAATTAAAAAGTGCAAATTTTAAGGTGAAAAAGATTCAAAATAATAATTTAAGGGTTAAATAGAAAATAATAAAAATTGAGAGATATTAGAGGTTAAATTTGTAAAGTTTAAGGACGAAATTATGCATTCGGCCAAAAAGCAAATGAGAAGATAAAAAGAAAAAATGAAGAAAAAAAGGGTCAGCCACCCACCTAACATATTCCACCTAAAAATTGAAAGCCCAACAAACAAAACATTTTCATGTCAATGAATTGCCGGATTGTAGCTCAGTAATCATAGCCATAGCCAACAATTTTTTAAAAAAATCTTAATGATCCGTGCCAAAGAAATAAATAAAGAAATCAAAAAGCTGCAATTTTTGTTTTCAACTTTAAGAGGTCCAATTTGGGTTTAATTTGAAATCTAATAACATGAAGTAAAATTTAAGATGGAGAAAAGTAGGTGAAAAAGCTGGCAATAATTCACAACAGTAGTTCATTTTAAAAGCTTCATGTCTTACTGTATGGTCAAACTTTTACCTATTTTTCTATGGGTAAAAATCATTCTTAACCTCTGAACTATAACGATTTTTTCTATTAAGCTCTTATTATTTTATTATATTACATTGAGTCCATATGTTATTATTTATGTATACATTGAGCCCTTATACTATTATTTATGTGATACATTGAGCCCCTAAAATTTTTGCACATTTCTATGGAATTTGTCAAATTGGGGCTCAATAGCTATATAAATAATAACATAGGGGCTCAATGCAATATAATAAAATGATAGGGATTTAATAGAAAAAACCGCTATAGTTTAGGTACTTAAAAATGGATTTTACCTTTTGAAGTGAAGAATATATTCACAAAATTAGTATTTGAAATAAAAAAAAAAAAATGTATGGTTCAATTACATTAATGAGTGGAGATGAGACTTGAGTGGTAGAGGTCGTATTAGGTGCAAAAGAAGGTTTTTTTTTTTTTTTTTGAGCATGAGAAGGCAGACACCACACCACTACATAGCCAAGCCAACATGCTAATGATAACACAACTATCAATGGTTTTTGGAAGCAATGATAATTAATTGTCAAATTATAAAGTCCAGTGGTCCAAGAAGCAGAGAAATTTTGGAATAAAGAAAGGAAAATTAAACAAGATCCTTTCCAAGGAAAATGAACATCATACATAAACTTTCTTCGTTGGGTGCATACAATGAAATTAAAAAAGGCAATACCTATTTTCAGCCCCTAAACTTTCTGATTTCGTTAAATTAAGCTCCTAATATTCAGTTGTGTTGCATTATTTTATTCAGTCCCTGAAGCTTGCTAGGACCTTGATGAAGGTTACATGCAACATATTTATAGTTCAAGAGCTTAACAAAACAAAACTGCCAGGTTCCGGGACTTGGCTTGGAAATGCTTTTGCCAAATAAGAATGTAGATTAAGGTGGCATTGTGGCAATTTTTTTTGAACTACTGGTTTTCAGATTTTAAGAACTCCATTTAATCTAATTCATCCCGGACAAAATTTAAAAAGCAGTAAAAATTTCTCAATAACGAATATAACGTCACTATATACACGATAACTTAAAAAACCACTTAACTAAGAACAATTTACTGGCAGTTGATTTCAACTATTGTTGGTGGTAATTTTTTTTAATTTATAGAAAAATTTACCACGAGATGATTAGAAATTAAATCCATAATTTTTTTGAATATTATTTAAAAAAATTTTATTATTTAACTAGTGAAGATTCGGTGATGAATGACAATTCAGACAAAAGCTTACAGCTACATTTGACTCCTAATTTTTTTTCCCATAATTTTTGTGCCATATATATGTGGAAATTATTAAGTTTGCAACGAAACTTTGTGTGACATAATTTTGAATCGAACTTGTACTCAATAATTGATATGCGATATAATAGTGTTGGGATTGTTAAAATTTCTCAGCATGAGCATATAATACAATGGAATGATGAATCGAAGCATCATGAGTTGGTCAAAAAACACTTTCAGGTTCGATGAATTCCTTGCAGTAATGGCCATAAATAAAAAGAGGCATAAAGGCATACCAAATTTGACACAGAAGCAATAAGCTATCATACTACATGCTGATCAAGGCAAAGCACGTGTAATGGTGTTGTTGACCATTTGTCCTCTTCTTGTTCTTCTAAGACATTTTCTTCAAGAAAATGTTAATTTTCATGCAACAAATCCTTCCATGAGACAATATTAGTTTGATGTACAACTTACAAAGAAAGGGTGATGAATAATTCAATTCAAACTGCACTTCAACTTGAACTTGTGTCATTATTCAAAGTGAAATGTTGAAACAATGCCCACATGGTTGAGTTCAGTTTCAGTTTGCGGATGCAAGCAGTACTTACTTTTCTGAAAGAAAATTTCTCTAATTGTTATTAACTGTAGAAATATAGGAGAGAAAGAAAAGTGGTTGGTGATTTTGAAGGGGAGGCATAACTCATTTTTACTATAGTAGTGATGAAGAATCTGCTGTGGACAGTTTCTGGAATTCAATTCCAAGTCTACAAAAGGTATTTGATTGGGATACTTTTAGACTTGGGAGGACGAATTTCATCACCCTGCAATGATATCAGTAATTAAATTCATTGTTTTTTTTTTCCCCTAAACTAGTGGTATTCATAATTTTTATAAATTGTCACTAATCAAATTTTATCCGGATAGAACCATTAAAATGACACAAATTTTCTAACAATTAATTTAACACGATTATATAAATTATGTTATAAACTTGAAACTTTGTTTAAGCAAGAACATTGCAACCATATCTTTTTAATGTTATAAAAAAATTGCTACTCAACTTTCAACTTGATTAGGATAAATTGTTTACTTAATTTGTGTTCTAGTATCCTTTAATTTGGAGAGCAGCTGTTGAATCCCAGTTCTTTTTAGTGTCTAATCTCTCTTTTGTTCCACCTTTTTCCCGTACCTGCACATGAATGATAAATGTTGCCTTCATTGATTTGCAATGAAAAAAAGAGTTTATTCTTTTAGCATGAATATTACTGCAGTAAGCCATGATCCAATTAATCAAACACACAGACAACAGCAACAGCAACAGCAACAGCAGGACAAAGAGAAACCTGAGGCCATTACAGGGTCAATTTGATCATACCCTACATTCAGCAGTAAAATGTTTTGGACATTGGTGAAACAGAAATTGTTCCTATGGGAAGGGAACAGAAAGACAAACATTTTATATAGACCGGAATCTAACTGTTCATTTTTCAGACCCTTATACGAAACATATATACTGCTCAAACCACAACGACAATGGTCCCCATGACAAACAAACCATCAAAGATACAATTACAGCAAGAAAATCTATGCATGTTGGATTCTGCAGAGAAATGATGAAGAAAAATCAATAATAGAAAAGGAAGAAAAATAATGGCAATGGATTAAACTCTGAAGCAGCTAATTTGCTAGAACAAGAAGATTTAAATAGACATGTCAATCAATATCACATATAGATATTATCTTCGGTGTGTATCCAAAATATAGATATCCACACAAAAAGTACATGTACACTGGAAAACATCTCAGTAAGTTTACAACCACAGTTTCTCTCTATTTGCCCTCATATTTGTTTGTTTTTGCTCAAAATGATTGACAGAAAGAAACCAAAGGCCAAACCCATGTGCTTACCATTCAACACCAACCTGCTACCCACCCAGAAGCCAAAACCATCAAAGAGGAGAAAGAAAAAATAATATCACCCAGGAACTAGAGAAAATTAATACAATTTCCACATCAAACTATGTCCGAAACTCGAGTTATCAAATGCAATGAGATCCTCATTCTGAAAAAGGAATGATCTTGAACCTGTAGAGAAGTTTCTTCTTCTTTGTAGTTGAATTGTCCACTGTGAGCAATATTTTACCCAGTTCACCAACTTTGAAACTGCTAGTTATCACCGGTTCATCAGTTG
>CATIWK010141695.1:0-10247 GCA_949634005.1 Mallotus japonicus | reverse complement strand
TTTCATGGATTAAAATCTTCACTTTTGAATTAGAATTATAGTCCTCCATATGAATGGTGATGCAATGAGTGCATGCACTAAAAGGAATTCCTCATAAAACATGAGATATAATAAAATTAATTCAAATTCTACTAGGAATTTATCAATTTTCTAAATTAATTTTTTGTGATGTCAAACCTCAACCAATTGATCCATTTGGTGGAGGGGTGGGGTGTATACGATCAATATAATTTTATGGATCATGAAAATCGTAGGAAAAACGCTCTATCTATATAATAAATTTGTTGTGTGTTGCCCACTATCATGTGACACTTGTTGGATTGAAAATGGAAGATAATATGGAATTGTATTTCTCTGCTTACCCTTTTGAAGGGAATGGAAACAGATACCTTCATTACTCATCAACACTTTAATTAATATATATTTTTCTTAAATAGTGAGTTGGAACATCAACAGTTTGATGACAATGTCTTCTCTTTATAGCCTAATGGCTCAAGTGACGGACATTATAAGGTGAGATCATGGGTTCAATTCCCCATTCCCTCCTTAACCTCTTAGTTGTTTAAAAAATAATTTCATGACAGTCTGTGAAATTTTAGAATAAAATTATAATTTTCATGAGTTTCTATTCAAACAACGGTTCGCAGTATGTAATAACATTCTACTACTATTACAATTATTATTATTATTATTATTCATTGATGATATGTAATGCAATTGCAAATTAAATTCATTAGATTAGCTATGTAAAATATTTTCTTGAAACTTAGTGATTTTTTAATGAACATGGCAATTGTTCAGATAAATTCTATGCCATAGAAGGATATCTTTCTGGGTTAATTGTGGTTTTTTTTTTTTTTTTTTTTGGCAGACTATAAATGATGTAATTACTGGTATAATCTTCTATGGAGTTAGATTATACATGCAAGCTTTTGGTGATAAATCAGCAAATGCACATTCTACAGCATTAGTGTTGATGAATACACGGATCATGAGTGGCTACAAATCGGTGAAAGAAATGGTGAAGCCTAATGCCGAGTCTCCTTGGGTCAACCATTTTGCATTCTTGCACGTTTCATTGCCTGAAATGACTAAGGCTGCAGCTTCTAATCCACTTCAGTTCGTTGAGAAAGCACAGAAAATAATCAAGAGGAAAAGAAGCTCTCTTGCTGTTAATCTTACTGGCAGACTCCTTGAAGCTATCAGGAGACTCAGAGGCCCTGAGGTATGTGTATGATGTTTTAATATACAATTAGTCCTGATTAGACATGTTCACAGCCTGAAAAACAAGGGAAATTTTTACCGGCTCCAGGTTCCACTTTTATGCCTAATTTTGACATCTCAACTAAAGCATTTAAGGTGCCTAGCTACCTATCACATCCAAGATAGGTCCAATATTAAATACTGGTCGGTCCATCCATATTGAGGCAGCTGCAATTTAGCTTCGTTTTTCAGAACTTAGAAGTAAGAAAAACATGTTGTTGTCATGGCAGGTAGCAGCCAAGTACGTCTATAGCACACTGAAGAATTCAAGCATGGCAATATCAAATGTAATTGGACCAGTCGAAAAGGTGTCTTTGTCAAATCATCCAGTTAAAGGTTTATACTTTATGATAGTTGGCGGACCTCAGGTTAATTAATTTAATCTTTTATTTTTTTGTTAATTACTTAACTAATTGGAATTTTATAAGATCCAACTCCAACCTTACAGTTTAAGAGACAATTCTAAGATTGTAATAAGTTCTAAGATTGAAAATTGTATTAATGTAAAACCCAATTAAAGCCAAATTAATAACAAATATAGAAGTGATAAACGTAGTAGTCTGTTACGTGAATAGTGCATAACAGACCGTAAAACGACGCTAATATTTTTTTTAAAGATGATATTGTCCCATAAGCAGTGAGCAGTATCATTTGACTTTATATTTTTTTCGTTATAGTGGGCCGCAACAAATATTTTTTTCGTAAAAAATAATAATAAACTGTTTTGAAATTCCATTCGCTAATAGCTTGCTTTTTGTTGGTTTTAGAGTCTTACCATAACAATAGTGAGTTATACGGGACAGCTTAGAGTTGCTGTGGGAACAGAAAAGAACTTCATAGATCCTGAAAAGTTCAAGTCATGCATAGAGAATTCATTTGAGATGATATACAAGTCCTCTTGTGAGACAACTTCAAGAACAACTTAATCCAACAAAGTCACAAGTATGCCTTACAAATCTTCTTTTGCTTCCTTCAAGTGTACTCTCTTCGCAACAAAAGAAGAGATGCAAAGGCACAAAGAATATATGCCTAATTAATGTATAGTCACATTGCTTTTCATAAGGAAACTTTATTTATTGGCTTATGTAATGAATTCCAATAAATTCTAAATAAAATTTTCTTTTCAAAAATTCCTATTTGTTACTTAATCCACTATTTTTAACTTATTTGGTCATTATAAACTTGTGTGTGCCCTTGCATGCATGCATGCAAGTTTAGTATGCAATTTGACAGAGTTAGGAAATGTCAAAGGAATTGCAGGATCATCAGCTCTTTAAAAGCAAGAAAGGAGAGCACCTATAAGAGAAAATCCATAGCAGCTGCATTAGTAGTTGGCAAGTTAATTATGTTTACTTCCCATAAAGTTGCTTCTGTGGCAACTCTTCCATTGCTCGCTTTGGATATATAGATAATCATCAAGGCAACCATCATAAAACTTTGTCGACATTCCGCCAGGGAAAATTGGCAATTTTCGTTTACTGCATGCATGGGAAATGATGATATACTAGTTTAGGAGATAATAATAATGGTAAATACAACACAAACACCTATCTTTCTAACTCTGATGTACAAAGAAGGAAGCTTTTCTCATAATAGAGGATCATTACAACATTTTGTTTCGACAGATTTCTTCGAAGAAGCTGTTGCAGCTACAATGCTAGTTGCAGGTGTTCATCGCTGCTATAAATGTGATATGGCAGGTCGCAGGAAAAATCTCAAACAATGCTCATACTAGTTTTTTTTTTTTTTTTTTTTTAATTCAGAGTCTATTAGAATCTGACTAATTCAATTTAAATCGAGGAGGACTACAAGAACAGTAAAAATCTGTCAATAACTATTTAAGACAACTGTGTATGCCATAATTGAACATTGTGTAGTTCTGTCGGGATAGTTTACTTTAATATGCGACTTGTTCTCCAACTAATTATTATTTAGTTTTATTCTTTAATTAAATATTTCATTTTTCCAATACAATATATATGTTTTTATCCCATAAAATTAATGATTTATGGATTATCACATGACTACATACACAAAGATGTTATTGTTCAGCTTGTATGTACAGGTTCCTGGGAATGATATCTGAAGTAAAAGACACAATTTTGCTCTATTGGAGTGACAAACTTTATGTATCACAATGTGTTAATTAATTGGACAATGTACGTTCATTTCATCTCCTTTTCAGTTGCTTGCTTAATCTCCGAATCAGCTCCAGTAATCGCTGGTAGTACTGTTAATCGCTTCAGCATTTTATGCTGCTTTTAGAGCACCCAAACACTGCAATCTCATGCAACTGAAAAAAATTGGGATCTTTACATAAATATATCAAAAACCAAAAAAAATTTTAAAAATGTTGTTAGCTTGAAAAACTTTCAAAAATATTTTTTCAAACTTTTTTCTTTCAAATATAGTTCACTCCCCTTGCCATTAGAGTTGTCTTTTTTTTCTTTTTTACTTATTTTTCAACTTTTTTTTACCTTATACTTTTTTTTTACTTTACTCAGAAGTATTACATGTCTCTGGCCTAGCCCAGTAGTTATATTCTGCAGCCCAGACCCAATACTGTAATCTTTCAATATAAAAATAAGAAAAAAAGTGTTATTTAAGCAAGTTAGCAAATCTGTCCCTTCGGAGACATCCCGATAAAAAAGTTAGCAAATCTATTTTCTTGATGCATGAACCCAAATTGGATATGCTTACAAAAAGAAATGGTTCCATGTGGTGGACATGTGAGCCTCAATTTCAGCCCTTTTTTTAGCTTTTCTTTTAGCTTTGTTCTTAAGCTCATTGTGCTAAGATATTGCGCGATATGATGATTTTTTTTTTTTTTTTTTTTTTGAACAAAGCGATATGATGATTGTTTTTGAACAATTACATGAAGCGAATAACTTTCAACACCACAAGAAGTGAAAGTGCGGTTCTTAATTTTTACAATAAAAAATTCATATTTTTTTTTTGTTACTTTAACTACTCCTGGAGTCTTTTTCTGCTTTTTATATAATCTTAGTGCTAATTTTTTTATATATCTAATTTTTGGTATTCAATAATTATTTTAAAAATTAAATTTAAATTTAATAAAAATATAATTAATATTTCAATTTCGAATCAAACAAATTCAAGTTTTTGCTTAGTATATATATATTTTAAAATTGACCATTTTTATGCAAATTTATGATATATATGTAAACTCCGTGTTCGGGTAAATTGTACATATGGTCACTAAACTTAGTACTTGATTGTAATTTGGTTACAAAATTTTAATTTGTATCTTTTTAGTTACTAAAATTTTATTTAGGTTTCACGTATAGTCTCCATAAGATTTTTTGGTCTACAAACAATCTAATATTCTCATTTTAGTCTAAATTTCAAATAGCATGCAAATAAGTCCATATATCATCTCTAAATTATAATTATAAATTATTTAAATATAATATAATGCACAAATATTTTATTGTTATGTGTAGTTTATTAAACGTAAAAAATTAAAATAATATTTCAATAAAAATAAAAAATAATATTATTAAATTATTTAAATATAGTATAATATATAATAATTTTATTAATTTAAAGTTTATTATACAAAAATTAAAAAATGAAGATAAATGTTAGCATTTCTTTGTTCTCCAATTGGATAATGTTTTTTATTATTACAGGAATAAAGTTTTCATCCTCAAGATAATTTTTAGTTTTTCCAATAATTTCCATATAAATATAAAAAATATAGACTTATTTGTATGCTATCTTTAAATTTTGGATTAAAATAGTAATATTGGATTGTTCATGGACCAAAAAATGTTATAAGGACTACTTGTAAAATATAAATAAAAGTTTGGTAACTAAAAAGATACAAATTAAAGTTTTGTAACTAAATTGTAATTAAGTACAAAGTTTAGTGACCATCCATATAATTTGCCCTTCCGTGTTCTCTAGGAACATAGATTTTATGGTAAGTAATCTTTGTCAACATATAAAGAAAATTTCAAGGGGAAGCTCACCATTACATGACATTTTCTTGTTCATGATCATGATGGTGACTCTTTCCATATGTGTTCATTTCATAAGAACTACGTTTCCAAAGTCAACCCAGGCCTAGAAGTCTGGGTGGTAAGGCATCTGCCTAAAATGTTCATTCATGTGTGTTCAATCCCCATGGATGCCCCCCTCCCCCATTTTGGTCAAAAAAAAAAATTTTTCCAAAGTCACAACTACTTTTTTTTTATTGTTGAGTTTAATGCATTTGTTAGTATAATAGGCACTATAAAATAGACAATACAAATTATTATTGATGAGTTTCTAGTTTAATAGTACATTTTAATTTATATTAAAATAACTTTTTTTAATAATTAGAGAGATTGAAGATTGAATCCTATTCTCTATTAAATGTTTTGATCTCGTGACAAAATATTTACGATCCGTTCTATGTGTACTAAGTTAAAATAAGATGATTTACTTATTTGAGATTTGATAATTAAAATTTTATTAAATTAAAAATATTATTTTCCATTAGTTTTTTATTTTAAAAATGATATCTTTTTTTATTCAAAATAATGATATCTATAGTCTACTAGATTTTAATTATTTCAATTTAATATAAATAAATTTATAAAAATAGTAAATATTTTTCAATAACTAATTTAATTTGAAATATCATATAAGAAAAATAATTGTACTTAGTTTTTGGTAGTTAGCTTCATATATTAAATTTCAAGATTTAAAATTTTTCATTTATACTTAATTAGTTTTTAGTAATTAGAGTCATAAATTAAATTTTAAAATTTTCATTTAGATAATTCGATCAGCCTGATGGAGTATGAATTTGATTTATTTATTCATATTTATTTTGTCAATATATATTGACTTCTTCCAATTTAAAAATCACAATCACGATCTAACATCACATATATGTATTATATTATTGTGCATAGGATTCAAGATTTTTTTTTATTTCAAAAAAAAAGATTTTTTTCTATTGAATAAATATGCACAAATACAATAAGATTAATTATTCTCAAAAAAAAAAAAATACAATAAGATTAATTCAAAAGAGATGGCATGGGTAGAGTAAAGAAACCAACAACTTTAGGGTCCACATGGGGCCAACAATTCAAATTTGAAAAAAAGAACAACAAAACAACCGCGTTTTGACTATTGCATGAATCAAAAAGTAGCGGCCAATACAACCAACCGGTCCATTTGATGGTTTATATATTTGTATATTATAAGCTTCCCTTTGTTTTTGCTACAATACAGCATGCAAGCGGTCCCAGAAGGCTCTTTTCAGATCCGATTAATATCAAAATAATATTTAATGTACAACGACACATCTTTAGCTCAATATTTAGCTCAACATCTTTAGCTCAATATTCAAACTTTGGAAAGCGAAATCAAAATATGTCAATTTTTTCATATATATATATATATAAGTTTGTACTAAAAAAGTCCCCTATGAATAGCTGCAGTAACAAAAAAAATATAGATATTTTATTTGAAAATATCAAAAATTGAACTCTCCATCTCTCTATCTTTTCTCTTTATGGTGTTCAGATTTAACTATTTGATCTAGTTATTCAAAAAAAATTTTATACTAAAAAAATTTTACCAACAGTAAACGTTTGTTAATAATTAATTTAATATAACTATATATATTAATACTTAAATTTAAAATATAATTTAAATAACAATAAATCTTTACCGACTAATGTTAACAATAATTTTTGTTTCCTTTATTTTTAAGAGCAAATTATATTTTTTTTCTTTGAAATTTAATTTCGTTCACATTTCAACATCTTAGTCATTTTAATAGAGTCCGGCGAATCTTTTATATTAAAAAAAATTTAGATCCTTCTATTTTATGAAGATAAAAAAAAAATTAATTCTCTATTTAAATATTATAAAATAATTTAGTCTCTTAAATTTTTAATTACTTTAAATTTAAAATTTCAATTTCAATTAAACTTTTAATACCGATAAATACACATGTCAGTATATTCAATAAAATTCAAATTATAAATTTTTATCAATTTTATTTTATATTTATTTTTTCACTTAATTTAATTAATTTTTCTTTTTAATAACTTTTAAAAAATTACAATTATTGAAACCAAACATTTTTAAAGTAAAAATCAAGCAAATTAATGAATTCATTAAAATTATAACTTGATTTTTAAGTATAAAGTATTGATGGAAACATATGCAAATATTGAAAAATAAGTACTTTTAAAATTTTTTATTAATTTTAAAATGTCTATTAATTAATTTTATTAAAATAAACAGATTAAATTATATATTTTTATAAAATTGAGGGACTAAATTATTTTATTTTCACAAAATAGAGAGACTTAAATTTTTCTAATATAAAAGATTCGCCAAAACCCATCAAAGGGACTAAAATATTGACAGAATAAAAATTGAGAGATATTCTATTTTCAAATAAGAGGGAGAAAAATGTGAATTAGGTCAAATTTTAGAGGGAAAATGGAATTCATCCTTATTTTAAATTGGCAATTTTTTTGTTAATTGAATTTGTTTTAATTAAGATAAATTGGAAATTTTTTTTTTCATTAATATCCTCTATATCTTCCATAAGTATTTTTTAAAAAGGAATTTTTATTGATATATCATGTACTATATAAAAAACACTTTTATAAAGAAAAAGAACAAATGGAATTACCATGCGGAAATGAGTCATATCCCTTTTAATTAATTAATTAGTTACATAATTTCTTTTTAAGAATAGGAATTGACCATGGTAAACGGTAATACGCATATGAATTCGTCAATAATAAAAAGAAAAGTACAATAGAGACTAAATCAATTTTACTATTCCATTGACCCTTCTTTATTCTAAGTATATACATAAATTTTGTTGGGCTACAAATGTTTATATTTGTAAGAAATTAATTAAAATTAATAAATTAATTTTTATTTAATTACAACTATTAACTGTTTTTATATATCAATACTCATCATATATATTAATAATTATAATTAAATAAGTATTAATTTAACATTTTTAATTTTTAATTTTATATATACATAAAATGAAATTCTAATGCATTTTGTCACTTAGCATCCACATTTCAGATTGCAAATGGAAATCAACCAAAACATTGTGTTTTTTTTTCTGTATCTTACCATTTACAAGTTATGATCCTTTCATAGCACAATCTCTCAAATCAAAACACTTATGATCTAATCATCAGTCATCACAAGTCACATCCACTTTCCTTTCTTTTTCTTTTATATATATAAACATTAGATTCTCCGTATTTATAAAATTACCATAATTTTAATTTATTTATAAATCAGTTATTATAATTTTGTAAAGAAGTGTATTATATTTTTAATCCGCGTAACAATTCGGAGAAAAAAGAAGCATTAGATTCTTAAAGGATCTAAATTGAGATTACACAAAAATATCATTTTTAGCCCCAAAACTAAAACACGGTACAGTTTTTATAAACGTTACTGACACAACTCAAACAAACCGTTACAAACCCAAAATTCCCTTTTTTCACGCCCCATTTTGCACCTTTCTCTTTTTCTCTCCGATCATAAATCCTCTCCTCCGGCAGTCGCACGCGCCGTCTCCATGCGATGTCCAGCCTTCGCCACCGCGCGCCTCCGCCTGGCCACACCAGGTCAAACAGGGGACAACAAGAACCAGCAGAAGAGCCTTACAACATAATCCCTGTTCACAACCTCTTAGCTGACCATCCTTCCCTCCGGTATCCAGAAGTTCGAGCCGCCGCAGCTGCTCTCCGGACTGTCGGAAACCTAAGGAAGCCACCGTACTCACAATGGCTTCCTTCTATGGATCTTTTGGACTGGTTAGCTCTTTTCTTCGGTTTTCAAAATGACAACGTTCGGAACCAGAGGGAACATATTGTACTTCACCTAGCCAATGCTCAGATGCGTCTGACGCCACCTCCTGATAACATCGACACACTCGATGCCAACGTTCTCCGGCGATTCCGCCGGAAATTACTCAAAAATTACACAAATTGGTGCTCTTATCTTAACAAGAAGTCAAACATCTGGATCTCCGATCGGTCGAACAGTGATTTGAGGCGTGAGTTGTTATATATTTCGCTTTACTTGCTAATCTGGGGAGAATCAGCGAATTTAAGGTTTATGCCTGAATGTATTTGTTATATATTCCATAATATGGCTATGGAATTGAATAAAATATTGGAAGATTACATTGATGAGAACACTGGTCAGCCTGTGATGCCTTCAGTTTCAGGAGAGAACGCATTTCTGAACCATGTTGTTAAGCCTATCTATGAAACTATTAAAGCTGAAGTTGAGAGTAGTAGGAATGGAACAGCACCGCATAGTGCTTGGAGAAATTATGATGATTTGAATGAGTATTTTTGGACTAAAAGATGCTTTGAGAAATTGAAGTGGCCTATTGATGTTGGGAGTAATTTCTTTGTGACTTCAAGTAGACAGAAGCATGTTGGCAAAACTGGGTTTGTTGAACAACGGTCATTTTGGAATCTTCTTAGGAGTTTTGATAGGTTGTGGGTTATGTTGATATTGTTTCTGCAGGCTGCAATTATTGTTGCCTGGGAACAGACAGAGTATCCGTGGCAGGCATTGGAACATAGGAGTGTTCAAGTTAGGGTTTTGACTGTTTTCTTTACTTGGAGTGGGTTAAGGCTTTTGCAATCTTTGCTTGATGCAGGGATGCAATATAGTTTGGTTTCAAGGGAGACTATCGGACTTGGGGTTAGAATGGTGTTAAAAAGTGTGGTTGCTGCTGGGTGGATAATCGTATTTGGGGTGCTTTATGGGAGGATCTGGAGTCAACAGAATAGAGATAGGGACTGGTCTAGTGAAGCTAATAGGAGGGTAGTGAATTTTCTTGAGGCGGGTTTTGTGTTTGTGTTGCCTGAGTTGTTGGCATTGGCTTTGTTTATAATCCCATGGATTAGGAATTTTCTTGAGAATACAAATTGGAGGATCTTTTACTTGTTGTC
>CATIWK010141566.1:0-13247 GCA_949634005.1 Mallotus japonicus | reverse complement strand
ATAAATTATTTATTAAATAAATTATAATATATTTAATAAAAATTATGATTTTATTCTAATAATATATTTTTTAAAATATTTTTTATAATACGAATTTATATATTATATATCTAAAATCAAATTACTAAACACTAAAATTACAAGCTGGCTCATGAGTTTCTTTCAAGTTTGTTCGCGAGCTTCACGAGACAAATTTTGTATAGTTTGAGCTCGGCTCGTTTATTAAAGAACTTCAGTATATGAGCTCGAATGAGCTTTTATCGAGTCGAACACCAAACTGCTCACGAACAGCTCGGCTCATTTACACCCCTAATGCAAATTTCCCTAAACAAAATATTATTGCATTGCACATGATGGTCTATGTTTTCAAAACCTAATTGTTAAATTCTAATTGTGAGAACGGATACAAAAAGAAAAATCATAAATTATATTTTTTCTTTTTCATTAATGGATTTCCTTTTTCAAAATTTCCTTTTTAATTAATGGTTTCACTCGTATGAGTTTTAATGATCCCTTTTCATCTAGGATAGGCTACTGTTGTCAAAAATTTCCTTTTTAATTAAAAGTTTTCTTCGTTTAAGTTTTAATGATCCATCTAGGATAGGCTACCGTTGTCAAAAATTTCCTTTTTAATTAATAGTTTCATTTGTGCAAGTTTCATATATTCTTCCTGTTTAGGATGACAGCAATCATGCAAGACTTTATGTACATAGCTGATCACTTCTTGGCCAATCGTTTTCAGATGGCCTACAAAACTAGGGAGTTGGCATGGTGGAGAACAACCAATTTGGCTTTCTCTATATATATTTTTTTAATGAGAAAGATAAGGAAACTTAAAACATTTCACATGAATTATTTAATTTTCAATTTCGCTCTGTTAATTATAATAGATACTGAGTAGTCAAATAATATATATTTTTTTAAGGACATTCAAGGTACATGATTCAGTTTCTACTGTTGTTGATTAAATGAGGAGAACTGCCACCTATTGTGCAATTTATTAATATTTATGTCATATGAACTTCCTATTAAGCAAAACAAAATTATAATAGATGTTGTATATTATTATCTATTCGGAACAACTAAATCAAATGTATCTAAATTTTTTTAGAAGGTCAAATTTCTCTTCAACTTAGCATCAATTATTAATTATATTCTATTTTTAAAATTATATTAATTTGTATCCTTAACTTTATGAGTTATAGCAATTTTATTCAATTTTATTTTAAAAATTTAAAATAAATTTAAATGTACTTTTAAATTTTATTTTAAACTTTTGTAAAATAAATTGACACTTATTAAAATTTTTATCATTGTTTTCTTATAAAAATATAAAAAAATACTTTTAAATTCTAATCGTACCACTCTCGAAACAAATTCAAAAATTAATTTCTAAATATTTTAATAAATTTTCAAATATTTCACTCAAAAGCATTATATTTTAACTATTTTAAAATTCATTTTTTAACTTTCAACCATGTTATTTAAAATTTTTCTAATAGAAATCTAGCAAACAAAGTACGAAATAGAGAAAAAAAAAAGAAAGAATTTAAGATAATAAATTTATTATATAACATAACATTTGATTTTTTAGAAAAAATATTAAAGGATAAAAATTTCTTAAAATTCTCATATTTTTTTTACAGTGGTAGTTAAAAATGATTACTTCATATTTTTATTTTTATTAATATTAATAAAATAATAAATTAATTATATATTGTGACTCTTCATTATTTTTTCTTGTTATTTTCATTGATGAATATATGAAAAATTAAAATTGCATGTAATAATTTAAAAATTAATTTACGAGTTTATTTTGTTAGTGGTAAGATTGAGATGTAATAGCATGTTTATATTATAATTTTTTTATAAAAAAAAAAAGGGAGAAAATTTTAGTGAATTTATCTTGTAGAAATCTAAAAATAAATTTATCTTCTAGGAATCTAAAAATAATTTTTGAAAAGGGATAAGTACAAAAACGTATCCTGGTGGTTAGACGCATTTTCACTTAAAGATATTTGTGATTTTTTGTGACGTTCATGAGTATTGTGAATTTTTTTTTAATACTTTAATATCCTATGTTGTGTTGGTCATTATTTTATAATAAAATTTTAATATAACACTACTTTTCAATAATAAAAATATTTTACACATGATTTACCATCAATATAACTATTTAAATACTTTTAAAATATTATAAATTTATTTTAAAAAATATTTCTTTTTATTCCTAATAAAATTAAAAATACATCTTATTTTTATTTATCGTAAATTTATTTTAGTTAGTTGAATACTATGCTACTTAGTAAATAATTTTAATATTGGAAATTCATATTATTTTAACATTACATCATGTATTTTTAATAATATTATTGAGTAGGGTACTAAAATGCATGTGAAATCAAACCATAGACCCTTAAATGTTATGAAAAATCCTATAGTCCTTTAAGTGAAAAACACCTAACCACATGATATTTTATTATATTTTTCAAAATATAGTTAGATTTTTAAAATAAATTTGGATAAAATTGATATAACTTGTAAAATCAAAGGGACAAATTGATACTATTTTAAAAATAGGACATAATTGATAATTGACACTAAATTCATAATAGAATTGTTAATTTTTCCTAAAAATTAATTAAACATTATTACTAACTGATTTCAAATGCAAAAAGTGCAGCCCACATCTAAAAATAATAATTAGCTTTCATATACATTTTTTAAAAAAATTGAAAAGAATGTTAATTTGCAACCTATTTTTTTTTATAAGAATAATAAATATTTTATTCTTTTGAAGATACTTATGATATATAATATAATTATAAAAAAAATAGAAACATAACCTTTGAGTAATAAACGTATTTTCTAATGATCTTTAATGTTGCCGACATAATTGTAATAGATTATATAATTTTTTCATCTTTATTAACAATTTCATACAAAATAATTTCATTTATTTTTTAAATTAAGAGAGGTTTAATAAATTCAATTAAAGATACTATCACATTCATAAAGAAATATCTAATAAATCCTGTAAAAGATAATTAAATGTAAAAAAATTGATAAGATAACATGTTCTATATGTTGAGAGTGTGGTAATTTAGTTATTGCCTATCTATTTGTTGCTCTATACATGTATGTAACCTTACTATCTCTATATAAATTCTCTCCATTATATCAATACAAAATATACAGAAATTCTTCATCAAATATTGTCATTGTTTCATGGTATCAAAGCATGCATAAGGTCTATTAACCGACTACTCTGATGGGTGATAATTCTACCCTTACAACCATAACTCAAAATCAGATTCACTCTTTACCAAACATTGCTCATTAGCTACCTATCGAGTTAAATTCCACAAATTATTTATTATGGCAATCACAACTTCTGTCATTACTGAACAACTATGATTTAGCCGGCCATGTTAATGTTTCTATGGTAGCCCCAAATCGAGTTCTTGTTGATACAAATTAATCCAGCCTATCACAATTGGTTTAGACAAGATCAACTTGTCTTGAGTTGGATTGTAGGATCAATTTTGGAAGCATTTATCCCACAAGTAGTCAGTGCAATGACAGCTTATGAAGCATGAGAAAAACGCACAAGCTCTTATGCAGCAAGTTCTAAAACCAAAGCAAGAACAATCAAGTCAAGATTTTTCAAACTAGCAAAAGAAAATTCTGAAATAATTGCTCAATATACTCAAAGGGCAAAGGCTATATTTAATCAACTTACAACATGAAATAATCCCGCCTCCAATAGTGACCTTATACAAGTCAAACTAAATGGCTTAAACTCCCCTTGTATACCTTTCATTAGATCTCTACAACAAAAAATTGAAGACGTGACATGTGATGAACTTTATGGGCTGTTGCTTTGTAAAAAAGAAGAACTCAATTTTGAAACTCAGTCTAAAATAACAATGGCACCAATAGCTCACTTAGCCAATACACAAAATAGAGGGGGACGAACAACATACAATTCACGTGGTCGTGGAGATTGATTCAGTTAAGCCAGGGGACGTGGCTGGAATAATGGTGGTCGGCATTTACATCAAGGTTACTCTTTAGCTTTTGATTCCTTAAATGGCTACTCCCAGTGTCATAATTATTATGGCTTTGGACATCAAACACATCAATGTCCAACAACAAGGACAAAAGGAATGAATAGAAAGTCTCTTCTCTATTTTTCAATCCTAAACCTTCCTCTCACCTGGCTGCATCTTCGCCATCTTCAACCAATCAATAATGGATCCTTGACACCGGTGCCACACATTACCTCACATCCAATCTTGATAATTTGACATTACAATATGATTATCATGGTCAGGATGAAGTCAAAATTGGAAATGGTACATCTCTTCCCATAGCTCACATAGGTTTTGCTCTGTCTCTCATCTAATAATTATTTCATATTAGATTCAGTTTTAAGAGTTTCTTATTCTTGTTGCAATTTACTTTTTATTCATTCCTTTATAAACGGTAACAATGTCTCAATAGAATTTTTTCTGATCGTTTTGATATCAAGGATATCAACATGAAGGTGATCCTTCATTCCGGCCTGAATGATGATGGGTTGTACTCCATGCTCTTGCATTCACAACGACCTAGCCACCATCCTCCATAAGCATTTCATGCCACCACTTTGGCTCAATGGCACATCATTCTCGGTCATGCCAATGATGCCACAGTTCACAACATCTTGTATCAATATTATTTACCGTAGTTCTAATAAAATTCCATCTGCTTTTCATGCTTGTAATGTTAGTGAGAGTTATAATTTTCAGGCTCAATAACATTTAGAATTGATTTGTTCAGATTTATGGGCCCAGCACCTGCTCCTGCTATTGATGGTAGTCGGTACTATGTGATTTTTTATGATCATTACAATAAATATACTTAGATTTATTTTCTTAAATTTAAATATATAGTTCTTAATATTTTTATTAAATTTCGTCATCTTGTTGAAAAATTCTTTGGTTGCTATATTAAATCGTTTCAGGCAGATTGGGGTGCTGAATATCAAGCATTATCTCCATAGTTATTAAAAAATGGCATTACTCAATGTAGTGCCTGTACAAAAACGCCTGAATAAAATGGGTGTGTTGAATGTAAATATCGCCATGTTGTCAAAATAGCCTTAGCCTTGTTACAAAATTCTCATGTGCCCAATAAATATTGGACTTATGCTTTTGACACTTCCGTTTATATCATTAATCGGTAACCTACTACCAAATTAAATAAAATAATCCCTTCGCAACCTTATCAAAAAAGGAACCAAAATATTTGAATATGCACACTTTTGGTTGTCTTTGTTATCCTAGGCTTCAACCTTATAGAGAAAATAAATTCTCATATAGATCACAAAAATGTGTCTTTATGAGTTATAGTAAAATTCACAAAGGCTATGTATGTTTAAATTTAAATTCTCTCAAATTCATTACCTCACGTCATGTTGGTTTTTATGATCAGGAATTTTCATTCATGACTAAGCAAAAGATGGCACCAAGTGACAAGAACTCTTCCCTACCTAATGACTAGACCAACTCAACATCAATTATTTTCCCACCTTCATTTTTTTAATCATAATGAAACTCTACAACCACACCAAGAGAGACTCCACACACATGTCAAATACCAACCCAAACCTTATCACTCACCCCACCCTTACCCATATCACATTCATCATCACCGAACTCCCCATCATCACCGCAACCTGAACTAACATCTCATAATCAAGCACAACCAAATTCACAACTTCTACTTCAACTCATACCACCTCTCCAACTAACTCCATATCTCTTAGCTTACCATTAGTGGTAGACTTAACTAGGTATGTCCCTCTAGGTGACTAGCCCACCTGAACACATCACATGATAACCATATCACAAATTGGTTCATCCAAACCCAAATCCTTTCTTTCTACATGCTATACAGAAAATGAACCTACTTGTTACACTCAGGTTGTCCGTTGTTCACAATGTCGTCAAGCCATGCAAGAAGAATATGATGCTATATTAAAAAATCAAACATGGGAACTTGTCCCTCCTTCAACTAATCAAAATCTTATTGACTCTAAATGATTTTTTTGCATTAAAAGGAAATTAGATGGTCTATCGAGCGATATAAAAATAGATTGGTAGCTAAAGGCTATCATCAAAGACCTGACATTAACTTCATAGACGCTTTTAGTCCCCATTGTTAAACTAGCTTCCATTCGATTGATTCTATCTGTGGCATTGTCATTTTAATGGGATGTAAGTCAAATGGATGTGTCGAATGCCTTTCTCCATGATGAATTAGAAAAGAATGTTTTCATGTCATAACCTTAGGGATTTGTCCATCCACTATTTCCTCACCATGTATATAAGTTAAAGAAATCCATCTGTAGTTTAAGTAAGCACCCCGCCAATGGTTCAAATGCCTCACTATAATATTGATTTCCTTGGATTTTAAAAGCTCTAAAATTTACAGCTACTTATACTACTATCACAAAGGAACAGATAATCTCTTTGCCTCATTTATGTCGATGATATTCTTCTCACTGGCAATAATAATACACTTCTCTTTGGTTTTATTTGGTCATTGGAAACATGTTTTTCCATCAAGATCTCGGCAAGTTAAATTATTTCTTAGGTATTGAAACAAAATGGTATCTAATGGGTTTATTACTTACTCAAGCAAAGTACATTCAATACTGTTAACAAAAACAAAAATGATTGTTGCCAATGTAGTTTCAACACCATCCTCTCCAAATATAAAACTTGTCTCTACATGTGCTTCATTCTCTGACCCTTCATTATGTAGGAGCATCGTTGGGGGTTTACAATATGCCTATTTTACTGTAACACTCGTGCCCTTGAAATAAAGTTGAGGTGTTGATATAAAAATTTTAAAATTAATAAACTAATTTTTGTTAAGTAATAATTTACCCAAATAAGTTAATTAGGAGCTTAATTATATATTTTTTTCAAAATGAGGGTTAAAGGAGAGAAGAGAAGAAGATGAAGGACTAAAGAGGGAATTTTGAAGTAAAATGGTTAGTTGTCTTCATCATGCAACTTCTCTTTTCTTGAGATAACACCTGTAAAAGAGAAAACGAAAAAAATATAGAGTTTAAAGGAAGGAAAAAAAAGAAAAAGGAGAAAAAGAGCTAATTGCTGGAGCTTTGAAGAAGAAGGGAGGACTGGTGTAGACACCCAATTTCGGGATAACTGAGTATCGATGCGACAGAGGACTCCGATGATGAGAATTTATTATAAATAGATCCTCAGAATTTGATTTTTGGATCTCATAGGCTAGATTGCTCCTTTTCAAGGATTTAATTGAGTTTTCAAGGACTAAATTGAAAGTTTTCTTCTTTCAGGGGTCTTTTGTAAAAGTTTTCTTCTTTCAAGGGTCTTTTAGTAATTAAAAGTTAAAAAAAATCAGAAGAATGGATTTCCGATCGGAATTCCAGATTTCCGATCTGAAATCTAGAATTCCGATCGGAATTCCAGATTGCCGATCGGCAATCTAGACTTCCGGTCGAAATTCTAGATTGCCGATCGGCAATCTAGACTTCAGGTCAGAATTAAAATGCGTTGTTTTGTTATTTTCGGTGTTTTAATGTAAATAAAATTCATTTATCTCAACTCTGATTGGTTCAGTGATGAGATAATGATTTATTTTAGGTGATAAATAAGTAATTAATTCTTAAGTAATTACTAAAGTTATCAGAGAAAGAGTCCCTCACAAGTGTAACTCGATCTCCTGAGGTAGCAGAGTCATTTGGAACTCTACTTAGGTTTTTTTGATGTTCCCTATATAAACTAAAGTTAAGTTCTGAAGGAGGGGGAGGCTTCTTTTCGAACTTCTGATTTTTACATCATTTTCACCTTTGTTTCTGAAGAACTTCTTGTGGAGTCTTCTTCCAGGACGTAGAGGTGTGTTTTTTACATAAAAGCTTTCAAAAGATTTTGATTTTAAAACTTGAAAGAAGTAGTAACGCAGCAAGCCGAGAAACAAAAATCAATTCCTGAAGAACTATTCAAAAGCAACGGTGACATACACACCACTTTGAGGAGCAAATCAATACAGCATCCATACATCATCTTCTCTTCTTATTTCTTTTTATTTTTCGTTGATCTTATTTGTTTTGTTTGTTTTAATTTTAATTCTTAATATAATTCTTAAATTTATTTAATTTGATTCTGTTTAATTTTTAATTTGATTTTGTATTAATCTTTATTTGTTTGTTTTTTGTGTATTTTATGATGGATGGGGTGACATGAGCATACGGTGATGGAGAAAACCTATGGAGGACTCATAAAGGTCCATGGAATGCCATGGATTCTAATTGTGTACTTTTAATTTAGTTTCCTTAAGATTTATTTAATTCTTGGTTTTTTTATTTGTTTATTTTATTTTATGGTTTATTTTGAGTTTATATTTAATTAATTATTTTGTTTTTATTGTAATAACCCCGATAGTGGGAATAGTAAAATTATATGTGGTTGAATGTTTTTATTTTGATTAATTGGTTTGTAAATTAGGTTTAATAGGGTAAAATTCTAATAAAATGAATGGTGGCTTTAGATTATTTTAGGTTGCATGTTAATTAAATTAGGGTTAGAAATCATTGAATGCATGTTTTAATTGATTTATTTTGTTTATTGTCTTTTATGATTATTTTTATTTATTGTTTTGTTTACTGTTTTGATATTTTTTTAGTTATTTTGCTTTACTTTGTTATTTATTATTTGTTGCAATTTTTTTGGTTTTTCTTTGTTTTCAGGGTTTTTAGGTTAATCACTAGATCACATTTTTAATTAGGTTTTTTAGGGTTAATTAATAAAATTGATTTTAGGCTCATAATTGATTAGATTTTAGGCTAAAATGCATTTAGGCCCACTTTAGTTAATAAAATTAATTTAGACTTAGCTCATTTAAAGCCTTTTCATAATTTATAGAGCTAGCCCATTTTTAGAAATAAAACATGTAGAATTAAGCACACTAATTTAAGCTTTCATAACATGTAAACTTAGCTCATTTTAATTAAAACTTGTAGATTGGACTAACTTAGGGTTTTTATGCTTTGAATGTCTGCATTGCTTATGTGTGATTTCATGACTAGTTTGCCTTGGAGTTTATTGTTTAAAATAAGGGTTTATATGAAATTGCATGTAAATAGAGGATAAAATATTGATTAATAAAGTAATTCTAAAAGAGCACAAGACTAAGAGAAGTTAGTATTTCGTACCCAGAATTTTCTGGTTGTGGTACTAGCTTTCTTTTAGAGAATCGAGTACCACCTCCGATTTTGTCCTAGTTATTACCCTGGGTGGCGACTCCATCATCTCCACGCTATGTCTTTGTGATATAGTAGTGTGTTTCCTAGAGCCCTGAGCTCAAACAGTGTCGCAGTTGCAAGAAACTTAGGCGCGCGCTAAACCCCGCCGTCTACATGATATATATTTGAAAGTGATTATTTTTTATTGTTGTTGATGGTTTTTTATTAAATAAATAAATTCAACTAGACATTAATTAGAAAAAAAATTTTAAAAACAATAACATTCCAACAACAACTAGACAATCTCACAGCAACAACAATAAAAAAAAAAACCAAAAATAATTTCATAACAACCTGACAACAACCAAAAAAATTTTAAAACAACAACCTCACAACAACAACAATCTGACGACAACCAAACAACAATTAGAAAAAAAAAAACCCCAAAAAACAACAACCCAACAATAACCATAAAAAACTAAAAATATTTTTAGTTGTTAGTAATTAGGTTGTAGTTATTTTTGTGGTACTTGTTAAGTTGTTGTCAGGTTATTGTTAAGTTATTGTTTATGCATGGGAACAACCATATTTTTGAAAGATTTTATCGTCAACATCAGATTTTAGAAAAAAAAAAAAAGTCAACCATATTTTTGAAAACTTCCTTTGTTTTCTGATTTTTTTTTTAGAAAAAATTCCTTTTATGAAGCCATTTAATGTTCATCTATGTGCTAAATAATAATTTTTGGTTAGTTTGACCTTCTAATTTTACATGATGAGTTGAAAAGTCAGGACTTATATATTATGTTTCAATTGTGAAATATGAAATATATATTTAAGGACAAAAATTTGCCCCTAACAAAAAATTTTCTATTGATTAGTACTTTAATTGTTTAACATGTCTGCAAATTATTAATTTAAGGTCAAAGAGTAAATTGAAAACTTTTGTATAAAATAATAAGGATAAAATAAAAATAAAAAAGGAGAAAAAATATGGATAGTATAAAAAAGAAAAAAAGAAAAAAATAAGGGCAAAACTGAAGTAAGAAATAAAAAAGATGAGAATTTTAGATAAATTTCTCATTGGAAAATAATTCCTATTCTAAGGATAGGAAGTTATTTTTCTTTATTTTTAAGTTATTTTTCGTTGATGAAAAATTTATTTTCTTTAGTAGTTCAAACATTGGAAAATAAGCGAAAATATTTTCCACAAACAAATGGAGCCTTAATGCTATATTATTAGCGTTGTTCATATGCCCAATAATTAAAGTGATTAGTGGAGAAAATTCTTTTATTATATATATATATATATATATATATATATATATATACATTTATTTATTTATATCACAGCCTGTGATTGAATAGTCTGTTGCGGGCCATAAAATTACTTGGTAGGCCCCTATGTTTGCATGGGAAATAAAAAAAATTTTAGGGGCAAAAGCATAATAAAAAAATTTATCGTTTTACATGTTATGTATCATTATCCTATTTTTAATGGATAAAGATAACTTAGTTTAATTTAATTTATTTTCCATTGTAAATTGGTACTACCAAGTAAATAATTGTAAATAATTGGCAAACATTTAAAAAATAAAGTAGTAATGGTCTGAAAAACCAATTCTATGTAGTTTATTCTCTAACAAAAGCCTGAGATTTGCAACTTGAAGAATTAATAGTTAAGACGTACCTTTGATAGTGCACAAGAGATAAGAAGATCAATGTTGCAGCCATAACATTTGTCGCTAATGAAATTTACATATTCGTTACAAGAAAAGCATTTAAACTCAAAGTTAAACCAAAATGGCATTATCACAATGCTAAGCGGGTGTATGTGCTTATCATATGCCAAAATCATTGGTAGAAGCTCGCATTTGATATGTGTTTGTAGTAGACAGTTATTGCAATCCGAGGAATAGTGATCACAACATTTGCATTTGTTCTCTTCTAGGAAATTAAACTCTGATGGATGTGATTTTATATAGAAAGAATACTGTTTTGCAATCGACATTATCTGAGGTTGAACTTGAAATTCAGTATAAGATTTATGAAAAATGAAATCAACACATACAATGCATTTATAGGTTGGACCAGAAATGAGTTTTTGGCAGTAGTTACAACAGAGTTCTTTACCAGAATCATCGACCACTGTGGGCTCTGCAGTGAATGAGAACTCGTGGGCATGCGCTTCTGTGAAAATTCTTTGAGGGATGGCACGGCCTTTCGATACTTACGACTGAGGATTGTCTCCTTTGCTATCAACTTTCTCATGAAATTTTGCTGCCGCATCAATGACTGCAGAAGCAAAGTCTTCCACAACTAATGGCTTTGAGGTGTCGATACTAAGGACCGGAGCATATCCAACCTCCTCATAATCAAGGAAAAGCTCCTGTAGCATCAAATAGCAAAATCAATGGGCTAATTATGAAAACAGCTCATTATTGAAATTGTATAAGTTGAGGAGAGGTTTCCAGATCAATGGTGATGTCTTCTTCATCAATTAGTGGATAGTGCATAAGCTGGAAGGACCTCTCATTGCTACGATTAATGGGAACTTTAACCGGTAGTGTTGCTATTACAGTAAAAATACTAAATCGATAGACGTAATATTTTTTTTTTTGAATAATTACTTTTGGTATCTGATAGTCACAAAAATTTTCATTATTTTGGATCAAGCTGGGTGAATTCGTAAAAGGGGCAAAACTCTCTCAGTGTTCGTTTCTTCATATACAAGTCTCAGAAATTTAATTTAAAATATCTAAATTTCCTACAACTTGGAGGTAAACATTTTCAAACCGAATTAAAGAATCAGTCTGAAAATTTTGATTCACCTTATTTCCAAATTCTTTTCTGCCGTTTGGCAAACGTATGTAACTTAACATCTGAAAAAGTAAATACATATATGTCTCTATTACAGCTATCTACAACAGCAGCAACCACAATCAAGAGCAACAATGAAGCAGCATCTAATGAAGTCTTACAGCAGCCATTGAAGTACCAGCTTGGTAGTTCACTAGCTAGAAGGATGATGGCTGTTAAATAAAACAATTAAAATAGGAATCAGTTACTGTTGCTTAGCTAGCAGTTATAACAAACTGCAACTTGCAAGTCCAGCTCAGCAATAATGAGCTTTACATGTTGTTAATTTTTGTTCACACACTCTGCGTGTATATAGCTTTGTATTCTACATTTTTGAGAATTAATGAGAAAAGCAAGTTTATTTTTTCATGAGTCTCTAGTTTCCAGCCAAATAAAAATAATCAGTATGGAAATTTTCATTTATTATTTATTGTTTATTTGGTTAATTAATTAGATAGTAAAACTGATTTAATTATTATATAAGTTTTGGTTACTAAACCGAGAAATTAATTTTTCTTACTAACTAAATAATTTGTTCTTCACTAAGTATATACAACATATATATTACTAAAACATATACATAAAAATATTTACTATTAAATATCCATAAAATATATTACTAACAAATATATTTAATAAAATAGAACAATTTTTACCAATATGCAACATATTAAATCATTTTATTTTTAAAATAAAAATATAACAATTTTTACAAATATTCAACATATTAAATCATTTTATTTTTAAACAACATACCTTTTTTATGTTATAAGTCACCTCCTCGAGATGAACTTTTAATTATATCTTTTTAAAAAATTAATTTCAGCAGAAATTTTTTTACTTTTTTAATTACATTTCCTTCAATATTATGCACTCTTTTTATTATTCACAAATATTAATAATACCTGTTATTATTATTTCAAAAAACCTATGTTATATTAAATCTTTAACTTAAATAACCTACAAAATTTATTAATAATAATAATAATTATTATTATTATTATTGTTGACAATCATTATACAATTATTAGTGAATAGCTAATTAATAAAAATGGCATAATCATCACCAAATCATTACTTAATAATTATAATATTATGTAAGTTAAACTAATCA
>CATIWK010141560.1:0-37826 GCA_949634005.1 Mallotus japonicus | reverse complement strand
TAAATTTATTTAACATAATGCTAAAGGGTAAATACTTAAATAAATAAACACTTTATTTAAATGAATATTTTATTGCCATAGGGATAATTTACAATGTCATTATATATTACAAAATGGCACTAGGGCACATCTATGCTAACAATCATTACATTCAAAGTTATAACACTTCCAATTAGCCACCGATGGAAGATTTGATTTATTTTTAATCCAAAATTTTGGACCCAACTTTGACTAATTACAAACCAACAACTTTAGTTCCTTTTGAACTACATACAAAATGAACAAAATTAGTTATAAAAAGTCTTCAAATTAAACTGAAGTTGCTGCTAACTTCCTTGAGACTGAAACACAATTCTATTAGATTTCGAATCAAAATCTCACAAGCTTCAACATTTTTCATGTGAACGTTAAAAAGTACTTGAGATCAAATTACAATAATGTGAATTGGCTCTGTGAAATGTGAGAACAGTTTTCTTTTGAAGGTCAATGACCGAATGGCCTAAAGGCTATTTCTCTTTAAGGCATTCTAAGATACAAAGTTTGAATCCTTTTACAGTGATATACAAATTGCATGCTAGTTAAAAGTCATTTTTTAGGAGCTTTTATCTGCTGATTTTTAATCGGAAACTGGAGTTTAACCCGCCCTTTATTACTCAGCTTAACTCCACCGTGGTGACGAAGAATTTTCCACCAATGCTTGTTGTGATCGGAATGCTGGGTTCCACCTTTTGATAGCTTTGATTTCTTTGAGTGCCTCGCATGCCTCATCAACCCTTTCACCAGTGCCTGGAATTGTCCAACCTGATTCTTCCTAACAGCTGATTTTTTCCTCACTTTCGCAACTGCTTGTTTCTCATATAACTTTTGTTTGTCTTTGTGGTTTAAAATCTTGTGCATGTTCTTCCACATTGATGTGGTGCTGGCCTTCCCTTTACGATCACTATGACTATCATCCTTGTCAGTGTTTGTTTGTTGATGATGGTGGTGGTGGTGGTGGTGGTGGTGGTGATGGAATATTAGTCTTAACTTATTCTTCAACCTGCTCAGCCGTCCAATTGTTTTGTCAGGGCTTGATCTTATTTTTCTATGGCCTGCAGCCTTACCTGAAGGACCTATATCTGCATTTTTATAACTTCCTGATGAGCTATAAGGAGAAGACGAGTTACTGCTCCTGCCATAATATATACTACTTTCAGATGCCACTAGCGAAAGCCTCCTTGACATGTCACTGCCGTTGGTGCTGCTTTGGGTTTCTGATTCTGGCTGGCTTGTCATGCTGTTGGAATAGGTAGAACTCGAAGTGGGAGTGTGATCTGTTTCCTGCTGATCATAATGCAATGTCTTCTGCTGCTGCAGACCCACATAAGACCTCTTGGTAATCCCTCTCTTCGTATTTACCGGGTTATTGCTCTTATGCAAACGTGGGGACTTGTAATCTAGCAGCATTGGTTTCACAAGCAGCCTCTTCACTGAATCATGGAGGGAACTACTGTCTTGAGTTTTCTGATTATGTTGCTTCTTCTTCTTCTTCATTTTAAAGGTATGGCTGTGACGATTTATTGTGCCATCATCCTGATTCGGAGGGATCCGCAAGCCATGAACATACTGATATGTCAAAGATTCATTAGCCTGACTTGGTGCTCCACTTACTGGCTTGACTCCTTCCAAAGTGAAATTCATGTTGTGACTCTGGCCTGGGTACCGTAATTCGACTGCCTGCGCAACCTTGGCATTACAAGTATTTTTATTCTGAGTAGGAAGCCTTTTATTCTTCCCAGACATCCAAATTCTGTTGCTAGTCTCACCAGTCTGACCGTATTCGCTCATTGTGGTTTCTCCCACTTTTGGATGAGGAGTACTAGTAACTTCTATTGGATTCAAAATACCTGCAGAAGAAATCTGCAAAGCTAAAATGCTAGATTCAATAAGTTCAATTGAATTGGACACTTGTTTAAAGAAGTCAGATTCCGTTTTACTCGTCACTGGTTTCAGAGCACCTGACAGGGCTACTGCTTGTCCAGCAACAACTCCATGTTCATCTGTGTAGTTGCCATCTTCGTTTCGTGGCTTCACATTCATTTGCTGACAAACTCTGCAGAGTTTCTTTCTGCTGGTTTGAGGTTTACTATTTTGCGACGAAATGCTGAGTCTAGATCGCTCGGAAACTGCTTGCAGCGGCCAAGACTTGATAAATAATGGCTCATGATCTGATTTGCATGAACTTTGGACATGAAAATGAGATTGAATTTTAGTCGGAGCCTTGGATGATATAGGTGGCTTCAAATTTGATATAGATTTGGAAGAACATCGTGTGTCCAATTGTGCTGCAGTTATCATCTGGGTAAACGAAACAAGGATGTTTTGAGAGCCTATAAAATTTTCAAATTATACTATACCACTGCAAGAAAAAAAAAATGCCTAAATTCTGAAACAAACTGTCATTCAGAGTGAGACATAGCCCCTGCTTTTAATAAATAATAGTCAAGTAGTCTACAGCATTGTGAGATTTCAAGTGCCAACTCTAGTCATGCCAATTCAAACAGGGGGGAAAAAAAAGAAAAAAACTCCAACCTTGGAATGAGTGTGTAAAAAGTTGTCTCTAGCAGCATCTAACAGGTTCTTGAAAAGGAGGAGTGCACTCTCATCCATCTGCACACCACAGAAAAATAACAATGTTAATAATTATGAAATAGAAATAAAAACCAAATATTGGGAATAAATTGAAAATGAAAAGGGTTTACATCTCCACATGTTTGTTGGAGAAGACTATACAATTTTCTCAAGGCAAGTAGATCCCTCTTCAATAATTCTTCTTCTTCTTCTTTTTCTTTCATTTCCATTTCTTTTTTGGTGCAGTTGCAGTGGATTATTATTACTATAACCGTTTAGTTACAAATTATATTGGCACTGAAACTGCAAAAGAAAGTTTGGTCTCTTTTTCGTAACATAACTACTCTTGTAAATAACACATTTTTTTTTCTCTTGCAGAACACTAGAAAAAAAATTTCGTAGATATTTCATCCTACTTACCCAATGGTCAAATTTGTAACGTATATATATACATATTGTATTTTTATTGGTCAAAAATAAAATACGATAAGATGTAATATTTTAAGTGCGGACAAGAATTTTCTTTAAAAAATAATAAAAATTTCTCTTCCGCTAATCTTCACTTGTCATGGACTTTTGGGTTTTTTATATTTAATTAATTATTTATTGATGGGTTTCAATTGTACTTGTAGATAGTGAAGGTGCAACAGGTCCATTTGCAAAACTATTGTAAAAGTATGCACTTTGTTTTTATAGTTAACGCTCAGGTTTTTATAGTTATCAGCGTTATGCTTGATATTTTACAATTCAAGCGGATGTTATGTCATTTGGAAAATCCTGTAGAAGTCTTAAATACCCCTGTCTGCATATATATAGAACAAAAATAATAACACCCGAATCAGGTGGAGACGAGGTGTAACCGTGATTCATTCCTAAAGAAATCATGACTATTTTTCTTATCTATAAATTGATTTTACATGTAATTCTGTGACTTGTTGAGGATTGAAGATTTCAGGCCATAAATGTGGCAGAAAAAGAAAGTTTCAGGCTTGAGGATGATTGCATCAGTGAATTAATTAGATGCTAAAACTCGCTGTTTTCAAAGAAGATGCAAAACTTCAAGTCTTTTAGAATGAGGTAAAATTTCTATTGCTGGAATAAGACTCTTTGACAAAAATTGTTGACAAAATCTTTGAATTAGCACCATATACAGACACAGGACTCAGTTGCAAGAAACAATTACAGATATCATCATTAAGCTATAGCACATAGCAGTACATTAACAGTGAAATCTAAATGCTTAGCCCCACTTGTATTCGACATCAAACTAGGCAAGAATAGCCAGAAAACAATTTGACCAAGCATGCCTTGCCTTGATGGTGCTTAGGTCAGATGCACAACCTCAGAGTAAAGCAGATCCTGGACCGAAATGGGACGACAAATGTCTGACAAGGCCTGGCCAGACCATGCTGCATCAGCAAGAAAAGAGTACACTCTTTGTGAAGGATTATAGAAATCCCACCAGACGTAACCTGAAGGCTGATTGCAGGACAATTCCATCGAAAGACAACCAACCATCACTCCATGCAAGCCAAGCCCACAGCATGCATTTTTTGCATCTTCAAACCCTGCATCATGAACAGAGAGACACAAGTAATTAAGAACTCTAGACACTCCAGTAGCACTTATTCACAGTGCAAAAATTATGCATACATCTCATTCCAGAGACCACACAAAGCAAAAACTTAATACAAACAATGTTCAGAATCCACCAACATAGAGTGATATCAACTTCATGCATACATACACAATATGAATCATTTTGAAACATAACAAAACCATTCCCACATATCAATGATCATTCCTATTCTTAGGAACAAGCCAGTTATATGGATACAGTACAGATTTAATAAAAAGACAGGACTTTGACATTCATTCTGCTGAGTTGGATCTTGCAGCAGAATAGCTTTCAGAACACCTAAACTTCAAAACAAGTCTGCACCTATCTGATTTTCTGATCAAACTTACTTGAGGCTACTGAACAATAATGATGGAAAAGATTTCATACCAAAATGTAATGGGTTGTCTATGATCTCCATAATTCCTTGGTACACATCACAGAAAATGATCTGAGCATCAGGGTAGGCTGAATTGAGCTCAGCAATGCGCTCCTCTAACATTATGTTGTATTGTATAACCAGTTTGTTTATCCCTTCCACACAACCCCTTCCATCATTTGCAGCTGCATTTTTCCAGTCCCACAGAATACGCGGTGTGCATCCCAGAGGCAATACTCCCATACATATGATCTTTTTAACATTTGCATCATAGAGGCTCCTTATAGCATGAACCATCTGATTGACCAGAATATGAGCAAATTCTTGGCCGCTGTACTTGAGCATTATGCCGGAAGAATTGCCGAGGAAAAGGTCAATATAGTCGTCTCTACCAAAAGAGAGGTAAAATATGGAGGATCTGATCAAATGTTTGGCAGTTCCCTCCCCTAGCTGGAGATGTAACAACTGAAATGTTTCAAACACTTGGCGTAGTTGTTGGCTAAGGGACTGATGGCTCTGGCTATCAGGTTTCATGATTATTGAATGTGCTGAACCATAATTCAGACCGTGTCTTATCCCTTCAATAGATCCATTCTGACCAAAAAACAATGAGATATTTAACAATCCCATCTTCTCAGCTGCAGTAGCCAAAGAATCTCATTAGTTAACTGCACAACAGAAGCACATACCACACTCTATATTCTGTCCAGCAAATACTAAATATTTACTATTGACAAATCTGTTAGCGCAGTTTATCTTAGTTGATTATGCGATCCACTTATCAGATGATACATTTGCATCTATACCTCAATTCTCAGAATTCTAAGCTATAAAATCCAAGACACAAATCAAATGACCATATATGTGTTGTGCATATAGAGTATTGTTTCCACAATCTGATATGCATGTTCTCCTACACAGCAAATATTTTCTATTGAAAAGCAAGAATACAAAGGAAACAAAAGGCATTATTGGATTAAAGGAGAAGCTGCAAGAAACTGTATGAGAAAACAAACTTTTATACCACCAGGACCCATTAAAGAAAATCAAGAATTTCCAATTCTTGAATGAAGATTAAATAGATTAGAAAAAAAGGACCAATTTTTTCATCAATTCAAGAAGATCAGAGAACTACAAACAAGATTCAAGAAACAAAATCATGTGAATTTTACATTGAGAAAAAGAAAGACAGAGAGAGGTAAAATACCAAGAAGATAAGGAAGAAGCGTAGAATCAGAGCCATCACAAGGAACCAAAGAAAGACTGCGATGAAGAAAAGGATAGAAAGGAGTGTTTTCTCCACAATCAACAGAAGAATCACCCATTATATACAATGCAGATACATGCGACTGCGAGGACCCATTTCCGTTTCCCATCAAAGAATGGTTGCTGTTGCTGTCTGTGATAAACTGCCCATGTGCTGCACGACTGATCAAGCTTATCAAGATGGCAAGAAAATTGAGAAGAAGAGCCATTGTTCTTGTTCTTGATTGTGCTGTTTATGTGTTTGATAATGGAATTTTGTCTTGGTGTCTTGATTTTCTGTAGTTTCTTTCCCGCCCGTTTTCTTTACACTCTGCTGGGTGTTTTGTTTTCTACTATTGGCCCTATAAAATTACGGTTTAGCCTTTTTTCTATTTCTTTTTTTCTTCATGCTATCTTATATGAAGAAAAGAAAAAAAAAATTTTTTTTTTTGAAAAGAAAAGAAAATAATATTAACAATAACTATTATTGAATTTTTTTTTTTTTTGAGTGAAGATAATTTCTGTTTTCATAAGTTACGAATCCAGAAATATTATTTCAAGCTTGGAAATATTGTTTATTTGAAGTATAAAAGATACCTGTAAAACATTGAAACTTTTAATTGCAAATCAAAATTAAATAAAACTAGCCGTGAATCCGTGTTTTGAGTAGATTGCAAATAATATAAATATTTTAAAATAAATAATTAAATAATCTTAATAAATTAAAAGGTACAAATCAATCAAATGTAGAAGTGTCAGCACTTATTATTTTCAATATTATTTTTAATTATTGAATAACTAAAATAAAATAAATATAGAAAATGAGTGAGAAATTACATATTTTTTTCTTTTTAGGTTAAAAAAAAGTATTTTTATTTAAATAAAAGAGGATGTTTAAGTTAAAATAAAAGACATAATTTTTTATGAAAAGGATAAGTAATGTTATAAATATGATGGAATTGGCATGTGTGTTTTAATAAAAATATATTTTTTTTAGTATTTTTATAGAAAAATATTATGAATTTTAAAAATTTAACATATGAGCCTTTAGAAATGAATTCGAAATCATTAAGAGAAATACTTGTCAAATTTTTGGCTAATTGACTTTGGAGCTCTATGTTTATATATATACATTTTAAGGAAATTTCAGAAGATAGACCATTTTCATTTTTTTGCTCCGTGTTTTTGTTTGTTTCATTTTTTAACATCCGCTTTTTCACTTTTATTTTCTTTTTTTTTTATTTTTGGCTTTTTTTTGTTAGCTATGTAACTTCTTTTGTATGTATTTATTTAATTTTTTTGTATGTATTTGTTCATATTTTTTAATTAAAGTTGATTGTATGTATATATTTAATTTTTATATTCTAAATAATTTTAATTTTTAGTTTAATTAGCTTAATTTCTTATGGGATCTTTAAAAATTTTGAATGAGCCATTTGAAACTAGCCAAATTATTTTCTTTTGAATAAAATCTTCGCTTTTATTAGTATTAATAATAAAAATAAGAAATCTTTTTTTTTTACATCTTTTTGTTGTTTTCTATTGTTGTTTTTTGTTGGTTTTTTTTTTTTTTTGTTATTTTTCTCTTGTTGTTGTTATTTGGTGTTTTCTTATTTGTTGTAGTCAAGTTGTTGTGTATAACTTTTGAAAATCGTATTGATTTTATTTAGTTGATGAAGAGATAAGATAAATAACAATAATTTATTATACGAAAATAAAATTTCATTGAAAATGGTAAATTTTTTTTTTATTGATGATTCATAAATTTCATTCAATGCTTGAATAAGCCGTAAGTTAAATATTCAATTTTTAAGTAAATCTAATAGTAAAAAATCAGCAAAATTTTTACAATAAAAAAGTCAAATTAATAAAAAATCATCAAAATTTCATAAATAATTTTTTGTTTCGTATGACAAATATTTGAATAAGTAGGTGCCGATCATCAGGTTAAATGGACAGTTTTACTGGTTAAAAGGAAAAAAATAATAATAATAAATCTTCACTACAAAATCATAGTTTCTTAGTTTTCATACGACTTTTAAAGATATTTATAGACTTTTTCAAGTGAATAACTTTTGTAGAGTTTATAAACTTTTTAATGACTTTTATAGAGTTTAATGACTTTTTAGACTTTACTTTGGAAGACTTTTTATAGAGTTTATGAATTTGTTAATGATTTTTATAGACTTTATTTTAAAAGATTTTTATGACTTTTATTGACATTGAACAACTTTTATTAATTTTAATATGCATATTTTGACCTAATAAATTAATTTTTATCATATAATAAAAATAAAATTTTTAAAATAATTAAAACTTTTCAATACTTTGATAGATTTTAAAAATTAAAAAAAATATAATTTTTATAGAACCATACACCCCCCTAAGAGTGGATGTCTTTAATTATTTTTTTAAAAATAATTAAGATATTTATTTTATTAATTTCAAATAAAAAACCATATCAAAAAAATTTTTCGGCTAATAGATTTTTTTCATAATCTACCAAAAAATATTTACCTAACATATATATATATATATAAAAAATAAAAAAACATGATAAACAAAAATAAAAAATATATAAAAAATGAAAATAAATTGAAATAGTAATAAGTAAATTACCTTGTGGCCCATCTCTCATTGATAGAGCATTATATTTGAAAGTCATTCAAAATCTTGAGGTAAGGTGAACGACTTTTTTATGGTTGATTTACATAGGAAAAATCATTAAAAGTCCATAACATTCCATTATCTATAAAAATCCATAACTTTTTGAATATGGGTTTACTTTTATTAACTATCTAAAAGTTTTAATTGAATACCTCTTAACTTTTATAGACTTTTTGTAAGTTTATAAAAGTCATTATTGAATACACCCTAAACTTTTAAAGAGTTTTTAAAAATTATGATTGAATACCCCGTAACTTTTAAAATCTATCAAAGTATTGAAAAGTCTTAATTAAATACACCCCCTTAGTTTTCATGGGGAAAAAACAAAAAAGGCTTGGTCATCGAATAGTAGAAATATAAAAAATTAAACAAAAAGTGACATTGTTTAAATATATTATATAAATCGACAATAGTTTTTTCCATATACATTGTTTCACCATTCTGAAATATCTGCAGCTGAAGTTCTTAATTCCAGTTTGTGTTATTTAAGAGTTAGCTCTCGCGTCTTTTCTGCACAGGGTTATGCTTACACATCCAGGAATTCCATCAGTTTTCTATGACCATTTTTATGACTGACTGGGGTAACTCCATTCATGACCAAATTGTGAAACTGGTATGTTCAATTTTTTATATTTCTATCTATCAGATAACAAAGCAACGAAAAGCTATTTCTTAGGAAGCTTCAAATACTTTTGCAGTTCCATATTAGGAAGAGGCAAGAAATAAAATGGCGTTCAGGTCAATCATATCTTTTGTGAGGCGAATTTCTGCGCTGATTTCCTAGCTAATGCTGGTGTTCAAGGCTCCTCAGGCTGTGTAAATTTGGATAGGCCCCTTCGGGCATGCTTGCTGTTTAATGATTTGGTGGGTGTTGCTACCCCCAGATTCTGTTTGATGTAATCTGGTCTTTCTTTTTGGCTTTTGCCTTCCTTCGAATGAAAAAAAAAATGATTGTATTATGACCAACAAATATTAGGTTCAACTGATAAAAATTATTCTTGCAATCAATCAATGTTTTGGATTCGAGTTGAGCCGTATGCATTGACAGGAATTAGAAAAATGAGGTGCCCGTTTAAAGTGAAGAGTTTTAAATTAAATTATGAGATCAAATATGCCAAGAACCTACAAGTTTTCTGTTGTAGCTTCCTTTGATATCCGTAGTTGAATGCAACACTAGTTTAGATTATATTATGCAGAATGCAAGAAATGACTGGTTTCCATAAACCCATAGCCAGCAAGTAAATGTGTAAAAAAATTGTAATAATATCTTTCTTGAAGGTTTCAAAGTTAATTGGATCCTCAGGGAAACTCGTAATTTGTGTCTACATGTACAATGATGTTATATTAGTTATTAGGATAAACCCATTATTAAGCCCCTAAACTTTAACGTTTTTATTTTATTGAGTCCCTCAATTTTTATTGTGTTTTATTCAGCCTTCAATCTTTTATTTTTGTATAGATTAAGGACAAATTAGACTGAAATAACGAAATTGTGCAACAATTCAGGTTCGTTGTTGCCAAATATTTTATTATGAAAGGTTTAGAGATACGATTTGTGAAGAATGAAAGAAAAAATGTGAGTGTAAGGCGTAAGAAAAAATGTCTATTGAGGTTATTTGCTTCAATTGATAATTCTAAGGACACATACACTGTTAAAACTCACCACTGACATCACAATTATGGTTGAGTAAATAAAATTTATTTCACAATTTCATTACTTCAGTCTAATTTGTCCTTAATCTATACAAAAATAAAAGATTGAGAGCTTAATAAAACACAATAAAAATTGAGGGGTTCAATAAAATAAAAGTGTCAAAGTTTAAGGGCTTAATAATGGTTTTATCCTAGTTATTATAATGATGGTCAACACCTTGTCCTTTTCCTTACTGTAATTACTACAATTCTACAAACATCACTCAGTTTATTAATATTTACTTGACCAAATAATGATCAATTTAATAGTTGCATTAGGTGCCGACTAACCAACAATTTAATTTCCTCCTCTTAGTCTTATTCAAGCACAAGGTATTAGGCAGAGTGTTGTGGTGACCTCTCCTTCTCCTTCTCCTCTTCATAGGCAGATAAAAGAAATCAAGAAGAAGACTGGTGTAGGCAAGTGTCGGATGATGGAGGTGGATCTTACTGGAGTTTTGATAGTGATCGTCCTAGCTCTTGTCATCATGACCATCTGCAACCCCCCGCAGGGGTGGAGGGTTTATGCTGTTTATCGCTGTTGCTGACAGAATCCTTCAAACATGTGGTTTTTTTCTTCATCTGGTTATGATTTATCAGGAGTGGGAAATAAATATGTTGTTTTTGCTATTGAAGCAAGAGTGGGAAATAACTATATTGTCTGAAAATTGTCTTGTTTTTGGTATTTAGAAATGAAAATGATAAATAATTGATGTTTGTGTTGTTCTCATTGCTTAAAAATTCTTCTCAACTTCATTCTTGGTCTCCTGAGTTGACTTTGCCTTCATTTTGAACTTCAGCTTCAATTCAATTAGATTTTTTGCTTTGAAGATGCTAGTACCAACCCAGATTCCTGAAAATTTCTAAAAACTATGCGAACAAAAATATGTTACCTGAAGCACACAGATCCATCGATTGTTCAATTTCAACATTATGATTTGAGAAATAAAATCTGAATAAATACAGACCGTATAAGCCAAGATATATGCAGGCTTTTGAATTTTTACAGAATAGATCCGCTTCAAACCTTCAATCCCTTATGCAAAAAGAGCAAAACAAATATGTCAACGTTCATAAATACTAGCAAAAATAAAATGGCGTGATAAAGAAATTTTTGAATTCTATACTTTTAAAATTCTTGAATTTTGATACGATTCTAAAATTTTTTCCGATCTCCCCACCCTATTATTAATGGTGCATATATCTACATCAAGGAATCAATTTTTTTTTTTCATGCTCACAAAAATACTAGCAAAAATAATCTCTTCCCCCCGGTTGACAATGGGGAAGATGGATTAATGTAAACTCATGTATAATATGGTCAAATTGAAATTTAAAGTTCAAAATGATATCAGTATTGTTATTGATGACTTGTAATCTGTAAAAAAGCTATTACCCTTGCAAAGTTACAGCCCCACAGATACAGCTACAATTAGTCGTCATTCAAAATAGTGCCGAGGATCACAGAAACTAGCAAGTTAGCATGCAAGCTTCACAGCCATTAAATGATTATGCTTGGAACCAAGACAATTATAAGCTAGCATGCAGCGTGTAATTAGCTTGCTACCAACAAATGTACCTCAGCACCAAAACAACTATGGACCTCAACTACATGGGACCTCTTCTGAGGCACAAAGGAATTTTTCCTCTCAACTGTTGTTTCGATAAACACCAATGCAAATTATGTCAAAAGGAACCATCTCAACACTCGCATTTAGCAGCCATATGTATCATGTTGTGTAACAAACACTAAGATCCTTGTGAAACTAAAGGCATATACAAATCTACCTGCAGTGAGGACTATAGTCACTTTAATTGGCCACAAAAATTCTACAAACAATAGCATAAACCAGCTTCTATACGCAATCACATACTGCCAGGGCTTAAATGTAATACCCATAACCAGATTTCTATGCTAAGAGTATGAAAAAAATGCGATCAAGAAAAAAACATGCATTCTTGAAATCATTCCAATGAGCACATCTTCTAACTACTACAAAATGAAACTTAACATTAAAATCCAAATGCTATTAGGAAAGATGAAGCCAACTACAATCAGTAACCTTGCAAATTGTGTAATTCTGTAATATATATAATTAATGTCATTGTACCTAGAAGCATATATAATCTTCAATCATCATCAGTTGCTAAGCCTTCAGCTTGCTGCTCATGTCACGTTTACTGTGCCAGACAGTACTCCTATCTCCACGCATCGGGTTCTTCTTGGCTGCCACAGAGCACTGATCATTTCTTCCACCTTTGCTCATCTCTATTTGGAGCTTGCGCCTTCTCATCCGGTTTTCCAAGCGAATTCCTCTAAGAGCACGGACCCTTCGTTCAATTTCCAAAGCTTCTGAAAAGTTCCACATCCTGACAACACCTTCCTCTCCTCCACATACAATACGGTCAGCACCAATATCCACTGAAAATAAATTGGGCCCAAATCCATGAAGCATCCGTTGGGGTGGCTCCACACTTTTACACTCCACATTTTTAACCCTTGAACGTCTGCTTGTTCTCAGTAGTTTTCTAACATCTATAAGTGAAAGTTTCCCATCACTGGAAGCTGAAACAAGCCATGGAAACTCAAATGCAAGGGAATGCACAGGACCAGAGTGGGGAATCCAAGTTGCGACTTTAAAAACATTAGCCATGCGGCTGTGAGTTATGATCTCAAACATATGAATAGCCCCATCCTCTCCTCCAGTAAAAAGAAAGTCCCCTGTGTGGCTTCGTGCCAAAGCATAAGTATTACCAACATGAGCATGATCAATGACAGCAAGCAAAGTCCCACTGCGAGTGTTCCAAACATATACATCTGACCCGGATGTGGTAGCAACTGTAGTATCATGTGGAACAAGGCCCCATACCCAATCACTATGTCTCAAAACCTTCAAGCATTTTAGCGAAGAACGATCCCATATGCGAACAGTCATGTCCCATGAACCGCTGTAAATCCTCAAAAGGTCCAAGGCAAGAGAAGTTATAGGCCCTTCATGTTCCCAAAGTCTAAATTCAATATTTGGCTCCTCAGAACCCTTGAGATTGAACAAGCATGGAAGCCCTTCCACAGCTTTCCAACCTTTGATGAAACCATCAGTACCACCAGCAACCAAAAGTTTTGTATCTGCTGCAACTGCTCGAATAGTGCATCCAAGGGGCCTTGACGAGGCAATGGATAACCCATTTTCCATGTCCCACATCCGCACAACCGAGTCATAGCCAGAAGTAAAAATAAGCTTTGCAGAAGCCAAAAGGAAAACAGTTCGAACTGCTTCAGTATGACCATACAAGACATCAACGCTGTAACGACCCAAGAAAGTCTTACTCCTAAATTCTCTCTCCACAAACAATTCTTTCCACGACTTCTCATCTGAAATCCCCACACCCAATGGTGCAGGCACCAAAGGGAGTCCCCATCTCTCACAATAAACTTCCTTCCAAACCTGGTTCTCAGATGCAAGCCTATTAAAAACTGTTGATACACACGAAACGATACCAAGCTCCTTAGGATCAAGGCAGTTCAAGATTTCAGAAATCAAGGCTGGAGGAAGGTCGGTTAATGACCGGCGAAAATTGGGCAAACCCTCATTACAAGGCAACTTTTTCAAATTATCACTAGTTAAAGTTCCCTCCTTAAAATGACAACCTAATCTGGGACTAGAAATTTCAAAACTTTTATCTTTTGGATTCGAATTCCTCTCACAATTATAATTTTTTGACACTTCAGTGCTTCCTTGGCATTCAAATGCCATAAAAAGAAAAAAAAAATCCTTAACCTAATCAAAGAATTGAAATGGGCAAATCACTAAACACCTAAAATAAACGAAACCCAGAAGCAGTTTCGATTCAAGAAATTCAAAATTTAAAGAAAATTGAACACAACCCTAATATTTAAAGAAAAACTATTAAATTAAATTAAGGAAACTATAAGAAAGATCAGAAATCGATGAATGTGAAACAAAAAAAAAAAAGAAAATCAAAAGCAGTTGAATCAGAATCAATTGAAGGTTAATAAAATGATCCTACAAAAGATTACCCAGAAAAATTTTCAGAAAAAATTATATATATATATAACTATTAATTTAAATAAAATAAAAATTGGGTATGTTCTAACGTACCCTCTAAAGACTGATTAAGAACACGATCTTTGTAGCAGGTGACTGACCAAATGAAGAGAGGAAATTTTGAAGTAAAGTAAAACGAGAAATCAGAGGAAAGTTTATGTATTTATGGTGGTTTGATGGATCGATCTGACGGTCAAGATTGAAGGCGTAGCGATTATAGGATAGTCGTTGCCGTAGGATTATTTTGGTGTTGTAGAGAAGATCGGGTAGGTATGTCTTGTCGGCGTATTCATTGTGGCGTGGAATCATTGTTCTTACATGGCATGGGAAAAATTATGAATTTGGTGTATGAATTTTTGTGATTTTTTTATTTGATTGTTTGAATTATTTTTCTTATTTGAATGTTTAAATTTTAAAAAAATATATTAATCAGGTGTACTTTACTTATTTTAAATTGATTGTGTGCTTAATTAGTTTAAATGGGGTTTACTTTTTTTCAGTTCACATGCTATTTTTTTTAGCTCACCCCTATTTAAGTGTCTTAACTTTGAAAAAATATATTAATAAGATGTATCTGACTTATTTTAAGCTAATTATATGCTTAGTTAGCTCAAACGAGGTCTATTTTTTTCAGCTTACATGCCATATTTTTCAGCTCATCCTCCACTATTGTCCATTTAAAAAAGGGTAAAGATAGTTGGTAAAAAATGAACTCTATTTGAGCTGACTAAGCACACAGTCAGCTAAAAATAGGTCGGATGCACCTGATTGATATGTTTTTTTAAAGTTCAGACACTCAAATAGAAAAAAAATAGTTCAAACACTCAAATAGAAAAACCACAAAAGTTCAGACATCAAATTTGTAATTTTTTCACTTTGGAAATTAGGAATTAAAAAAAAAAGATAAATCTCCTTGAACTTGTGTCGGATTGTCAAATAGCCCAAGTTAAGAACTTTTTTGACAAATTACTATAAATATTATACTTATGTGTTCATTTTGGACTTATATTTACAGCTCTTTTTATAGGTTTTTTCTATGGCATATCATCAGGTTTAATAGTTATTAGATTTTTTTTTTTGAAACAGTTATTAGATTTATTTGCATTAACTATAATGGTTAATTTAAAATTTAAAATCGATAAAAATATTTTTTTCGAATGGTTAAATAGCGCATAGGTTATTTTTTTAAGAAATTATATTTCTTTATTGTATTTTTTCTCTTTTCTTTTCATTTGTCATTATCCTTTTCTTATTAATTTTTTCTTCTCAGTGCCTCAAATAAATATTTGAACAATCATAACAATCGATTGAATAGTTTATCTCCATGTATTTGGTACGATGCAATACAAAAAAAAAATTGTTTCAATTTGATACTCATCTTTGAAGAATTATAAATTTTCTTTCACACACTTGATGTTTAGCTGAGAAATGTCATCATGTTTTTAATTATCAATTTGTCATCTGATTCAAGAGTTCTCAGGAGTTTAAGAGTTGTCTATAATTTTTCAAGTACTTATTAAGAAAAATTTAGATGTTAATGCTTAATAGTAATATATAAATGCCCAAAAAATATATAAAATCTTTTATTAGTGGCTCTTACTACAGTACAAACGTTCGTATCTGTACAAATAAAATTAGAATCATGAGATTATTTTTTTATTTAATTACAATCATTGATTATGTTTGTCTATCAATACTCATAATATGCATCAATGACTATGATTAAATAAGTATTAATCTAACTGTTATAATTTCATTTGTATAGATACACATATTTATACGGTATATAGGTATATATGCATCTATATAAATAAAATTAGAAACTATTAAATTAATTTTAATTCAACCACAAGTATTGATGTATATTACGAGTATGGATATATAGGAATTAATGTAGTTAAATAAGAATCAACCTAACAGTTTTTATTTTTAATTGTATAAATATGCATAAATGTATTGTAGCAAAAGCCTAAAAAATGACGCCCAAATTGTTAGATATTTTGAAATAGATTAAAAAAACCCTCAAAGTTATAGAAATTTCAAATAGAGAAGTGAAGAAAGATATCTTTAATTCAATTATCATGCATATAAGCTTTTCTTAATATATTTTACTTTAATTATAGATAAATTGTCAATTATTATTATTATTATTATTATTATTATTATTAATTAATTAATTAATTGTTATTTAAGTATAACCATTGATGTAGAAAACCTATTATCTAATAAAACAATCATTTAACTTAATTTTATTAATTGATAATTGGTAGTTCCAGTTATTTTCATTTTAAATATTTATTTTCACTATAAATAATACAATAAGCTATGACTCATTACATAAACATATTCATACATCTACATATAGATGCATATTCATTAAATTAAAAGTAAATATATATATATATATATCATTGTAGCTCTATGTATAAAATTTGAAAAACATGCACCAATCGTATTGGTATATCTTTATGAATACATTAAGGATTGGCCATTAATTGCTATAGGAGATCAAACAATCCCAAAATTCTTGTTTTGACTATTATTACAGTATTTTTACTAGTCACGAGCATGGATGCTACTTTGAGAACCTTATCAGGCCTACATCAGCGATAGTTCAAACAGTCGAACACTCCGACCGCCATACTCGATATCAATAAAGCATTAATAATGCTCAGTTCTGACATCAACATAGCATTGACTATGCTTAAGAATCATCAAATGACATTAAACATCATGTCGAACTACACTAATGATAAAAATTCCATCCTTTTATTAGTCATTATAAACTGCGATTCATTGCAGTACCCGTCATATGAGCATACAACAAAGACTCGATATTCTAATGCACTCAAAACATGCTCTGATCAATACCAGCACTCTATGTGTGCTCGACCCAAAATTAACCAGTACTCTATGCATACTCGATTTGAAATATGCTAGCACTACGTGTGCTCAACAAGCTAGCACTCTACGTGTGTTAAACTCAAAAACCACTAGCACTCTACGTGTGCTCGATCATATCTCAAAACATTCATACGTGCTAAAAAATAATCAGATATCAACAATATTTATACATGCTTGAAGATAATCATATCTCAACAACACTTATGTGTGCTCGAAGATCAAGTCTCAACAGCACTCATACGTGCTCGAAGACAATCAAATCTCAACACAACTCACATATGCTCGAAGATCAAGTCTCAACATCACTCATACATGCTCGAAGGCAATCAGATCTCAACAGCACTCATACGTGCTCGAAGACACAACACCACAAGTACTAGCAATAGGATGAAACAATTCAATGGGACATAAATATCTAAACAACATTCGGGGGGACTCTTGATACCCCATGACAATCATCAGGACCAAAATAAAGAAGCCTAGCATTCCTAAGCCCATGAGGAGCTGTAAATCCATATGGAAAAAGGAAATCTATTTCATTCTTAATAAGGACAACTAAACAAGGATAGAAGTCCAATTTCAATTAGGTTTGAGTTATACATCTCTATATATATAACCCTTATACTCTTTTATTCTAGGGATTCTATTCCATTCTATACCTTCTACTTTTTCTATATTCTTTATTATTCTTCTATTCTATTCTCTACATTCTATTTATTCTCTTATATACACAATACTAACTTAAGCATCAAAATTTTTGTGGGAGAAATTCCATAAGCTCACGCTAGTTCTTATCGTGTGCAGAATTTCTACAGTTGAGTTAATCTCGAAGTTATCAATTATAAATTTTCACAAAGAAAAATTAGAAGATCGATTATCTATCAATTTGTTTTGGCATGGTTCAAGGAGTATAGTTATTGGTTAGAACATAGCATAAAGAAAGATATAGTCTTTTGTTTGTATTATTATCTTTATAAGTCAGATATTTGAGAGTAATTAAGTAGTGATAGTTTTGTTTTTGAGGGATTTACAAATTAGAATGTAAAAGGGAGATTTCAAATTCATGTTGGGAGTCATAATACTGCTGCTCATAACCAAGTTTGGATGAAATGTGTCAAGATTTAATGAATCAAAAGCAATATATTGAAGATGCTTTGGATACATATTGATATCAGACATATATATAAAGATTATCACACTCATCTAAATACAATGGTTGATTGTATTTGATTTCTCTTGTATCAAGGGTTAGCTATCGTGAAAATGTGACAATGTTGATACAACCTAGAAAATTTCCTTGAACTTCTAAAATTTTGTTCCCTAGGATGTAGAAGATTGTGTAATCAAGCGTTTTCTTGGTACTGTACATATAAGTGAGACTACCTCTTTGTCACTAAAGTTGGCAATTGAAGAATCATTTTTAGTGCATGGATTGAGTTTATCAAGTTTATATCGACAGGTTATAATAGGGCTAGTAACATGAAATGTGAATTTAATGGCTTGAAAGCTTTGATAATGAAAGAAAATTCATCCTCCTATTATGTGCTTTGTTTTGCACATCAACTACAATTGGCACTTGTAGCAGCTAGGGTTGGATAACATGGTGAGGCATGGGGCACTCATCCCCACTACTCCCTTAAAAAAATTTTCTATAAATATGTCTTTGAGAGGGTACAAATTGGGGGGAAACGATATTTAAAATTCATTTTGAAAGTCATGACAGTGCTTAAAATATTTAAAAAATTGTATCCTTATGGCTACTATCATGATCTCAGGTCGACAAGTTTGGGGCTGCTTGTTTAGCAAGGACATAAGACTGGTAAAATATGTGGGAAAAACGCGGCATCCCATTTCATCACTGGATTTTCAAACAGTGATTTTAGGTCAGTGTCAACTTCTGGTTATTGAATTAATCGTAGCAACTCAAGCTCAAAACTCTTGCACAGCTAATAGACAAATAAAAGAAGGCAGACGCATAGGGTGTAATAGGTCGAAACAAAAATATAAGGTATCACCACACGATTTTCTCAAAAAAGCTGAGCAATTTAAGCATTAGTCCTAAACATGTGGCTTTCAAAAGGTTTAAGTCATTTGTTAATATGGGAGCTTACTACTTTAATGGAAATCAAATTCTCCAAAATATAGGGTATAGCATAAAATATTTTAGCAGAATTTTTCTACAAGGATGGGAAGGGCGAGTGTTAGCATAATTTTAAAGTCATTTTTGTCAGCTACCACTATAAGAGGGTCTCACATGTCTACTGTGGGGGAGAGGAAATCCACCCAAGAGCAAACGTTCTTGCCATTAGAACTAGACCTCCAGTGTTGCATTTAGTCTCATGAATAATGTATATATACATGTAAATTTTTGTGAACAATAACCACAACTGTTGCACATATCAGGAATACTGCCATAAATCTAAACACAAATGACCAGTGAGCAAATGCTACTGAAATATCTGAATAAAGCAATAACTACCAATGAATGTTTAAGAAAATAATCTAAGAGAGCAGCTAAGAGGGCAGCAATTAAACAAGCATCACTAATAATCATACCCCAGGGTCCAGGAAATAAAGTAGTGATACCCCAATCAAACCGTTGGTTGACATCTGATGATTATGTCCAGCAACTATAAACTCACTTGTAACAGTACAATGCAGAGGGAAAAAAATAAAATAAAATAGATCATTTTCACCACTGTAAGATCATGGGAGTTGATCAAACTATCAACATATCAAGGTGATTTTACATAATTCTATGAACCACTTGATGCATTTGTACAGCACCCATGACCCGACACAGATAATCTGGATGGTGACAGAAAATGTTAAAGCACAAATCAATGTTGCTGAACATGAATCAGGCCCTAAGCTATCAAAAACTTGGAAAAAAATTTTGTTTAGACCTAAATGAGAACACTCACTATTGATTTTGCAGTTGGTTGATAGAAAAATTCTCTTCAGCTTGCCTTTGCCATAAATAATTAGTAGCCTCTATCCACTGTGGACGGACCAAAAACTTGTCATTCCTCATAGCCCAACGTGACTTCTCCGTTCCAGCTTCAGCTGATACCACATGTGTTACTGATGGGTCAAGTTCTCTAGAGCAAGTTGCCCCCAACTGCTCAGCCATCTTCCAAAGATAATGATTATCAGCCTGAAACTGGGTAGGGAACACTCGACTAAATACAATTTTGCATCCCTTTAGCACCTCTTTGCGAACAGCACTCAAGACCTACAGAACAATATAGGATATGCAATTAGTATCCTACCCTCTGCCAGAACTTTGCCAAAGAGGCTTTTTTTTTTTTTGGCACATATATTGAACATAAATTTGGAGGAGGCGGAAAGGTAAATGTTTCTATAAGAAGAAACAAATTAATAAATATAACCAGATTCAATAATCACAAGCAGGAACCTAGGGCTTATTTCAGCACGAAGCCATCATAAAAATCTGCAGGATGGAAATCAACTATCAACCTAGAAAGACAAAAATGAAAGCAACAGAAAAAATTCTGGACAATATGTTGCATAAAGTCAGGAAATGCAATGTAATGCTTAGAGGGGATCAGTTAAAACTTAAGAGCATTTTTGTCTTCTAGTAAACTAGCACATCCTGTAACAGGACATTTGCACAGATGCATGCATAAGCACATATGCATATGTCTACAAACTGGGGATACACAACAGGGAAAAAAAATGTAGGGAAATGACATTATGTGCACTAGACTCCAGTACCTGCCTCACATCTCTGCCATCTAAATTGTCCACTAGTTCCTGCAAAAAGGTTCTGAGAATATTAGAATCAAGCACCAAAATCATGTTAAACCAACAAAGATGTCAGGAGAGAGGGCATACATCAAAGAACATATGGTGAACTTTCCTTAAAACCTTGAGAACGGATGCAAGTGCTCCATCTGATTCGTTCTCATCACTCTTCAGCTGAGAGAGAGATTTGCATTCAAAGCCAAATTGGCGACAACTTGAAGCAAAAAAATGATACCTTTCCATCAAAATCAAATTTTCTTTGTGCTTTGACCATGCCTAAATCAAATAAAACTACCTCATAAGCACATGAATTATAATTTAATCAGCAAGATGTAACTATATATAGTATTCCAATGCGATCATGTGTTGAGCAACTAGACAATGCAGAAATAACTAAAAACAGTAAAGGGCACAAGGAATAAAACCTGGTTGAGAAAAATTTAAAATTAAAAGAAAAGGTGATTATTGGTACTTCTGCAATCTACATCTCCTTTTAAAAGAAAAGGTGATTATTGGTATCATTTATGTCCGTCAAGACTCAAGGGACCCAACAAGAACCATCTTATATATGCATACATAAACACATTCATAAATGAGGAACTGTGGGACCTAACAGGAAGAGAAGGAATAGTTATGATTTGTGGCAAGAACCTACAGTTGTTTAGCCTGATTGGCTAAATGAGGAGCTGAACACTGGAATAAAGGCAATTTCAGACTGCTTCTAAGTGGGGCAAAAGTTCATGCATCATTAAGCCTTTGTAGGAAAACAAAAGATCTTGCTTCTAACTTCTAAAAAAGTGGACAAAATCATGCAATGAGTGAAGTAAATAAAAGTTTAAGGATGAACTAATAAACAAAGAAAAGAAACCATAAACATCAAAGAATAATACAATTATAACCCAGAACCCAGCCGAATTACAAAGAGCTAAGGGTTAGAACATCTATTTCAATTTGACCTACAATTATCTTTTTAAAGCACATTGGCATGCAATAACATCGATATAAAAATTGCAAATAAAACAAATGCAAGGATTAATTGTGTTTATGCACTCACATTTTCTGTATCATCAAGGATCAGAACAGCACTTTCTTGTCCCAGCACAATGTCAAGACCTTTTTGATGCCTTTGAGTTCCATCATCACGTGATATAACCCTAGCATTGAAGTACTCTCTTCCAGGATCAAGCAGCTTAGCCATTTCCAGTGCATATGCCTTATCACCCATTGTGTATATGTACATCTCAAACATCTGACTTGCTTCTTTCAGAAATGTGCGTACAAAGGGCCTTAACTTTGTCATCATGTGCATGAAGTCCAACATGAAGAGGCTACCATTTGAAACATCTATCCATTTCACGTGAATATAAAGTCAGTCAAAAGGCCCAGACTGTCGAGGAGGATTACACATTAATGAAAAATTGTCAAAAAAATGGGATAGCCAGTTGGCCAAATAATCAGCAGTTTGTAAAAGTATCCACTCTTCATGATGCACAATGATGATGAAAGTAAATGTAAACTAGCTTACAGAACCATGATGGTCCCCAGTTCAGTATTTGCTAACAGTAAGAACATCAAAATTCCAGCAGAAGGCACTATCCTATAGTCTATAGTAGACACTGTAAAAGAATTGGCAACAGCTATACAAACACATGTATCCATATGCAAATTCCGACATGCCTTGGGGGAAAGATCACTCTAATACTACAGGTGAGAATCAAAATTATAAATTCCATTAGGATAAACAACTTGCATGGATTCTTAAGGGTCTGGCATATGCAGAGAAGTAATCATTCTAATATTTGCTCAAGTTTCTTCAATTTCCATGAATGCAAAGTGGAAAAAAAAAAAATACCATGCATAGAATCTATTCGACTCTTCAAATATTCCTCCTCTGCAGTCAAATGCATGAGCTGAGTAGAATTAAGCAGTGTATGGTCTAGATCAAGGACTAAGTAAAGCTTTCTATGTCGTAGCAAATTCTTCATGTCTGTGATACGTAATCGCACAATTTCATCATTACCAAGCCTTAACCCCTGCAAGAACATTATAATTCTGGCTAAAATAGATAGATTAGAAATGCAGAATGCTAAAAGAATCAAATTCCCTCGATGCAAATGAATAACCCAATATTTCCAAATTTGCTAATGCATTTACTTCTTAACTGATAGTTCTCTTTCCTTCCTTGTTATATGAAGGGGTCATCTGTTTATGATCTTTATTTTGGGAAACAAGATGAGGAAAGAAAATAAGGGCGGAAAATAAGAGATGGATTCCACCCTTTTATTTTTCCATCTCTTTTTTTGGATGGATAATAAATAAAAACTGTGGATTCCACCCTTGTATTTTCCTTCTCGTGATATAAAGGGTGGATTCCACCCCTTATTTTCCACACTCTCACTTTTTTTTTTTTTTTTCATTTCTTTCCAAAATGGAAAGAAAATTTGGGGTAAAAAATAAAAGTTATTTTCTTCTCTCATATTTTCCACTCTTTCTCCAAACACGCAAAAGCCATTTCCCCTCCTTTTCCACTTTTATTTTTCTTCCCTCAATGTTTTCTTCCATTCTGAACATAGTATAGAATTATGTATATGAACTTTAGCCCTTTCAAAGATTGCATTATTTGCATACCTTATGTATGTATCCAAATGTGACACCAGTTTCCTCAATCAACCTCACCCCACAAATAATACACATGTCTCCAAAAGATCCTGGATGTGTGCACGCAATCTTACTTGAGGATGCAACTGCATAACAATGGACCAGATTGGTCAATAATAAGTCAACAACCAAATAAATAATATTTTCACAATGCCACTGCAAACCTTGCTAGTTTCTGTCAGGAACTGTTCACAGAGAGTAAACTTTCCTGACCTAAAGGTGTGATCGGCAAGGAAGAAAATGAGGGAAAGTCTCATAAAGGGCCAAAAATAAAGCTAGAAAGAAACAGGGAAAGAAAAGCAGAGGAGGGAGGGAGGGAGGGATGGAGGGAACTTGAGAAATAGAAAGAAGAGAAAAAAGAGATTGAGAGAGAATTCTGGAATTAGGTTTTCTGGCATTTTCTATTAGAAATTTCAGCTACTATAATTACTTATTCCAGATGATTTCCACAACATCATAACAGAAATTGGAAGTCCAACATCAAAAACTAACACAGCAGCATAACTAACAACTACAGAACCGTTTATGTATGGAATATGTAATTAGTTTCTTTGCTTGCATTGAAACCAGCTGCTGGATGCCCTACATGTCTAAATGCTAAGATGCATAAGACAAATGACAAGTGTTTGTGGAAGTTTTAAGTAGTTCATAGCTGCTTTAGTTGGAAAATACTCTGTTTTAAAAATTACTTTAGTGTATTAGTTGTTAGTTAGCTGTTATAGAATGAAATGAAAAGTAGAAAAGTGTAAAAGAGTAAAAAACTTAGAGAAGTTTCGAACAGTGAAAAACCAAAAATATTCACAGCAAGTTTCAAAGACTTGATGCTATTTTTCCAATATTCAAAATTAATCAGGATTAATGAATTAAAGATTCAGTACAAAAACCCACCCCAACCTTTGAAAATTTCCACACGTATCCACTCCAAAGGCCATTGCCTTCTTTATTCTCAGAAAGGTGAAATTGTTTATTGATGATATTATTTAAAAAAAAAAAAACTGTTAATTTCCTAAATAGTTCCATTTCTTTGCATTCGCTTTCACAAAATTAAGCACATTATACACACAAAAAATACACACGCGTGCACTTTACCTGAGTTTTGGTCTAGATCTATAAGAGCCGTTGATCCCTTAGTGTCCTCAGTATTCTCTACTATCTCCACTCTAGACCTTTTTATCCTGCAATATTAATTCATATGCAAATTTTTATATAAGTAACAGGACGGCATAAATTAATTAATTCAGAACCTTAAAACTGAACAAACAATACTACCTCTTGCTTTCAATGTTAGAATCATCATCACCTTTAGATTCTTCTTCATCATCGTCATCATCAGATAAAGAGTTGGATGAATCAGAATCACGTTCATCATCATCACCATGACGTGTAGTTGCTTCATGTGATGAGTCTGGAGATGACTTAGACTCCAATTCAGTATCAAGATATGCCGCAAAATCCTCACTGCTTGATGAATGTGACGAATGCACTGGAGAATCCGTAACTAGACTCATCTGTTCAAAATTATTCATCACAATCATTATCATAATCTTAATTTTAACAATGAAGATGACAACAACAAAAGAAAGGTTAGAGTTGATAAAATAAAGATATATGTGAGAGATTTAAATTAAACTATCAAAATTAACAGTCTCTAGAAAACAAAAAGCATGCCTTTTGAAATTTTAATAAACATGAGAGACAGAGACAGACACTTTTGTCCAATTAATTAGGATTTTGCTACCATCACCATTAGTGATGGTGTCTCCATTTGTGCCGTCGTTTAGGAGCGAATGAGAATGAACTGGGGTTTTCATTATCTATTGAGCAAAATTGAATGAAAATGCCCTGACAAAAAAAATGGATGGTTGAATAGGGCTAAAGAAATTAAAAACAAGGATTAATGGAGTTCAAAGAAAATTAAGAAGAGTAGAGATTGAGACACTTGATTTAAAAAGTTCATATTATAATTAATCCTACATCTCCACTTATCCCCAAGTTAGGATTTTCAATCACCCACTTCAATCTTATTTCCAAGATTGACTGCACAAAAGGTTTTCAAGGCTCAACTCAAACCTTCACATAAATGAGTATTTCTTGGCTCAACTCAAACCACAACTAAAATCCCAAGTGTTTTCAATCGATAACACTTAAACCAAACCATTAGAATATAACCTCACTTACCTTCTATTCTAACCCAAGAAATAGATGAAGAAGAGACCTAACTCTAGCACACACCAAACACTCAATTACAATGAGAATTTAGAGAATAGAAAAATGCTCAAGAGTTTTCTAAGAAATCAATTTTCTCAACCAACTTATCTAATACTTTTAAATGAAATTCCAGGTCTTCAATTTATAATTGGAGAGTGAAAAATAGCTGTTGGGAGTCATTAATTTTGTCCCCAACCTCTTTCTCCTTCATTAAATGCAATTTTAGCTTTTGCAGGATTTGGCACGCTCAGGATCGTGAGCATGGGCTCGGGATCGTGAGTGTTGAAAGATATAACCGTTACTTGCAAATTTGACCATTGGAGACTACTCGCTATCAGCTCAGGATCGTGAGGGTAGGATCGTGAGTGTAGCAACCATTTCCTTCAAGTCTTGGACATAAGACACCTCGGGATCGTGAGCATAGGCTTGGGATCGTGGGGGTAGGCCTCGGGATCGTGGGGGTAGGCCTCGGGATCGTGAGCGTAGGCTGGCCCAAAGAAAACTCGATCGTTTCGCCTCCAAACTTCTTCCTTTGCACTTGGTTCACTTCCCATGCCTTAGGGGACGTGTAAGGGTTTTTGAAGGCTTCAAATGTGTTTAAATTGCCCTCAAACATGGTCTAAAGCTCGGTCATTTATCCTTGCTTTTGTTGAGTAAAATTATGCACCTAAGCTTATAAACACACTTGGACATAAAGAATTAATGATTCAAAATTGATTGTTAAAGTCAAAATAAAGGTTGAATTGCGACTAATCATGACCTTGATCATGCAAAGGGTCAACAAGTTCCCACCCTCCCCTCTACATCCCTCAAATTTAAGTCTGTTAAACATTTACAGATAGTTTGAGAGTTTTAAGGTCTATTAACATTTATAGTTAGTTTGAGAATTTTGAAAGATAGGAAAAGAAAGTGTAATATTTATCCCATGGGATAGAGAAAGAAATGAAAAGAAGGGTTCAATAGTTTTTGTGTTTCGGAATGTAAAGGGGATAAAAAAGGATTACAAGTATCTCATGTTTGATTAATTTTCAAGTGAAAATATATGAAAGGAAATATTAATGTCATTTTACCATTGCCTCCCTTCTAAAAAGTCAAATCATATCACTTAAAAGAATTATTAAAGAAAAAAGACCCATCCTACAAGCTTCCAAGAGGGAAAAAAAAAAAGCCGTTTACCTAGTTGCCAGCAAGCCTAACAATATTGTTTAATGAGATGTTGACACCAAAGTCGTAAATTGTCTCCAAATAATTACCAGCATATGCATCTCCATTTGTGGAACGCAATCAATTGATTAATAAATTCAGTTCAAAAATTACTAAAAAATTATTAAGTAGATCAATAAAACTCTAGCAATTGGATCATTTTATGTTTTTGTGAAATTTTATTTTTTTTGCCAAGTTGCTTCCTAATGCATTTGTAACACTTAGTACAATTCAGTAGCAGAAAAATAATGGATAATAGAACAAAATGACAAAGAGAAGCTTGGCAAATTTGCCTTGAACATACAACATTAACGCAAAACACTTCCTTGGCACTAACTAGTATTGGTACCAATGTATAATGTCTTAGGAAACCACATGGAACAAGTCAATAGTTCTATACCAAGGTAGAACCTCAGTGCCACATTATGTTTTGTTGTCCGCAAAAATCTCAACTTTACCAGTTTGTTCTGCAGGAAATCTGACCAATAGCTAACTAATAGCAAGTTGATTTTAATTTTTGTTATCCAAATATTAGAAAGGAATATTTTTTTGAAACCAATAACTAACTACTATCAAGTTGCTTGTAATCTTATGCATTAGGAAGAAATATGTAGGTACTAGTACTGGTTAATAATTCCTATATCCGCATGATTAAAGATTTATTCCATTCATGTTAAAAATTAGACAATGCATGTCCAAACTGTTCCCTTGAACAATTTAGTGAAATCTCACTATCTAATGAGGAAATCTTTGGTCCCCCACGAGTAGCCCAAGTGGCAAAATGTGTGGACATCCAATTGAGGAGACTAGGGATCGAACCCAACCCCCCTGGTGGTGTTGGGATTTAACCACTTGATCTATGACAAAAAAAAAAAAAAAAGAGGAGATCTTTGAATGGGTAGCTACAGCTAATCAAATTACTCTATAGCATACTTTTTATTATTAAGCACAATTTTAAGCTTTTTAAATTATTTACACCAACTCATTACATATTCATCACTATAAGGACATAAATTGTAATGAGGGATTGGTAGAAAAAATTTCGACAGCATTCTAATCTACTGATGCCAGACCTTATGATTTTGCTGATAAAATATATTCTTGCAATAAAAAAAAATTTTTAATAAAAGAAAAAAGTACTTCCAATATATCTTCCAAAAAAAACCTCAAACACCACAAATTTCCTACATGCAAACACCCTTCTAATCCACAAACGCATCAACTAAAGTCAACAACAGTTAACAATAAGATAATCATCTCAAAATATATATATACGTTCAAACAAAGGAAAAACTGATTAACCTCTAACTGAATTAATCATCTCAAACAAAACTACTTGATTAATTGAATCCAAACATTCATTCACAATTGAATTCCCAATTACCCTTCAATTTATAACAGAAAAGGATCTTCCAACTGTAAATTCACGAGCATGCTCAATTATTCATCTTCACACACAAAAATAGAACATGGAAGTCATAACAATTTATAAACAAACAGCAAATGACAACAAAGCAACTATAAGTTCCCCACTCAACACAGCTCAACTCAACCATTACTTCCTCACTCACTTCAATTTTAAAATGAAGAAGCACAAAAACTTAAAGAAAAATACCTTAGTTGGATTGTCTGCAAAGTTAGCAACTGCAAGAGGAACAGCTTCTCGATTAATAAGCATTCTATCAGCTTGAGGAACAACCTGCAACCCTCAAAGTTAGTCCAACCTTAAGAATAATCCACAAAAAGGAACATCTGAAATTAAAAAAAAAATCCAAATTGTAGTGCATAAAAATGAGGAGCAGCACAACACCTTCATGGGTTCCCATTTTTTGGCAATAACATTGGTTCTGGAAGAATTCCTCTTGAATCCTGAAGGCCCAAATAGAAAAAAAATTAGGTGAAAGTGATAAAGACAGAACAGGAAGGAAGGGAGAAGGGAATCAACAATGTAAACAAACAGACATAAAGGTCTGCTTCTGTTGAGATAAAGAATTAGTCTTGTGACTGTAAAGAATGTAGACACCATGGATAAGGTATAAGGTTCTTTGTACGGTACCCAAAAAAAAACAGCAGAGAAACAAAAACTAAAATTGATCCAATAGATACAAACTCACAACCAAATAACTGGAAAAAAAAAAAAACAAAAACAAAATTAATGCAATAGATAGCTCATCTCTTCTCATATAATCTACACCTTTCTTTTGGGTTTCCTACCCAGTGTATCAGCATAGCTGCTGCTGTTGCCTTTGAACAAACCATGATTTTTAATTCATAACAAAAATCAATGAAAGTTTTTGATAATTGCCATCGATCTAGTTTTTATATTTCACTTATACTTTTGCAAGAATTCAATACTTTACATAGAATTATAGCTTTCTTTCTCATCTTATACTAGTAACCAGAAATCTATCAAAATAACAAACAGAAAAGAATTATTCCTGCAATCTATCAAATAATAGAAACAAATAAATCTATAGATAACCACAAGACAACAAAGAAACTACCTAGTGTACAAAGAATCTTAAGCAAATTTTTATGATTTGGAAAGACACTGAACTGAGGGCATGGCTAGGCAGTTGCAGAGTGTTGAAGAGACAGGCAAACAACTACAGAATATAAAGAGAAAGAAAACAGAGAAAATGGAGACAGAGGTCTATGGTACATAGAAGAAGATATGGGAAAGGTTTGATATAAAAAAAATAAAAAAACAAAAAGCTCAACCTAAGAAATCTGAGATAAGAAAATTATAGTGGAATCATTATTGAAATACAAAGTTGTAAATACAAATGATACAAATTCTGAAAGGTTTTTAGTAGCAGTTAAGTTATAGGAATAACGTTAACAACAACCAACAACAGGCTGGCATAATAGCTCTTCTGGCTCTGTTTTACACTTTGTTTAGCTAGAAAATAAATTACATTCAAAATGAAGGGAAACCCTCACTTAGAAAAAACACTCCAAGTGACAAAAACCCCTCCCCAGAAACTAACCAAAAAAAAAAAAAGACAGTGCTGTGCAAAAGCAGCAGAAAGAAAGAAACCAAAAAACAAAATGCAGCAGAAAGACAGTCTGGAAGAAACTAAGAAGAAATCAGAAAACAAGGGAAAAAAAGTAGCACAACCAACGCCTAATACCCAGCAAGCAGCAGAAATTCTCTGCCACGAAGTAAGCAGCAGACCTACAAAGCATTAACCAACCAATCAAAGCAACCATGTCCAAGAGCACAGCGGAGAACACCACATAGACAACCTGTGACGCTAAGATTACTGAGGCCCATAAGAAAACCATACATTACCAAACTTACAGATGACCACAACACACGCATCACTGACATAACCAAACAAAGATACATAGACACCAAACAGCATTGAGGCAACCAAGAAGGAGAGACAAGACATGATGAAATTGCAGGAGACAGCAATACGAAACAGCGCTAATGCACCCAGCCAAAAAAAAAAAAAACCATGCATGAGCAAAATTACAGAAGACAGCAACAACAAAACAACACAGAGACAACGAAAAAAAAAAGCATGTCCAAAAATGCAGAACTCAGCAAAGCCAAACAGCACTGAGGCAAGCACAGAGACATCACTGAATAAATCCAAAAATATAACTAAGACCGACTACCAAAATGCAAGTGCAGAACTGTTACACCAGAATCTAATTCTGACCGAAGATTGCAACAAACAAGGCATCAAATTCAACTTAACATCCTTTCTCCCTTATAAATTCCTTTACTCTGCATTTCAACGCAGACTCAGCTCTCTCTCAAAGTAATTAAATTAAATAAATCAGAGATTCATACATACACAAAAATGGATCCTCAAAATCTCTCCCAAAAAAGCACCATCCATCGCCAATAATAATAATAATACTATGCTTCAGAGGCTCTCATCTTACCGTCACCAATTCATTCTTTTTCAAATTAAATTCAATTAACCAGAAAAAACCAAAATTTTTCATTGCAAAAAAAATTCAAACAAGGAACAAACTTACACAGATATGCTGGCGATGGTGGCAGCGACGGTGTGGCGATAAACAGAACGTCACCTAAGACGCTTGAAGATTGAAAGTTACAGACAAACAAAACAAAATTGGAGAGGAAAGTACAGATGAAGGCAAAGAGAATAAAGGAAAAACACTGATGGAGCTGAGAAGGGAAGAGCAGAGAGAAAAAAGATAGCAGAAGAGGTAAAAAATAAATAAATAAATGAGTTAATAATATAAAGTCTTCTTTTGTAGACAAATTTCATTTTAGTCCCTATTTTTACATTTAAAGTTTAAATATTTAAATATATACTTTCAAAATCAATTAACAAATTTACTACAAGTTCACAATTTTATATAAATAAATAAGTCATTCTACCATATAAATTAAGAAAAATTTTAATATTTACAAAATCATAAAAATTCATACTATGAAATGTAATAAATTTATAAACTATTATGAATTTTACACTTTAAATTACAAAAATTCAAAATTAATATTTAAATAATTAATAAAAACTGATTATACAAATGTAAATTTTATTTTAACTTTAAATTGATAATATTCAAAACTATATATAAATAAAATATTTCCAAATTTAAATTAAAATAATTGAATATTAAAAATTGTATTGACAAGTTAAATTTTAATTTAATTATTACTCATACTTGGCACCGATTTAAAAACTTATTAGTATCTAAATAGAAGTAGAAGATACTTAAAAGACCTAATCAAATTTTATGTCAAATAAACTTCTCCTCTTAAAGCTTTCTTGTTTAGTTATGTTTCTCATTCTATAATTATTTTTATTCTTGTTTAGGTTTTTTCCTTTTATTAATCTCTATTTTTTTTTTAATTTTGCATAGATGGAGGTGTTGATATTGATCTTAGGTGATTGTTGAAGAATATTCAATAACATGTCATCAATTCAATACAGGTATAAAAATAAATTGGTGTGTTTATTTTTTTTTTTACTATATAAATACTATTTTGGCAAAATCCATTTTTAAGCCTCTGAATTATAGAGGTTTTTTTTATTGAGCCCCTATCGTTTTATTGCATTGCACTGAGCCCCTGTACTATTATTTATATAGCTATTGAGCCCCAATTTGACAAATTTCACAGAAATGTGCAAAAAATTTAGGAGCTCAATGTATTACATAAATAATAGTATAGAGAGCTCAATGTATATATAAATAATAGTATAGGGGCTCAATGTATACATAAATAATATCATAGGGGCTCAATGTAATGCAATAAAATGATAGGAGTTCAATAGAAAAAATCACTATAGTTCAGGAGCTTAAAAATGGTTTTTACCTACTATTTTTGATACATATAGTATTATGAATGCATGATAGCTCTTGAATTTTTTTTTTTTAAATGGTTAATACCACAAGGGGAGGAGATAGGGGGTGGGGAGTTCGATCCCTGATCTCCTCAAACTGAATGTTCACACCTTTTGCCACTTGGGCTACTCATGGGGGATTTTTTTTCTTTTTTTTTCTTTTTTTTATGATGTTGTTGTGTTTTAGGATATATAATTAAGTAACCAACAATTCCTACTGTGTTATTAGTTTGAGCTTATTAATTAATTTTTAATTATCTTTGACTTCAAATTACTGGCCTTAGGTTCTAGAAAGTTAAAATGACATAACTGATTAGATCATGTTGAAAGTGCTCCCTTGCTCCTATTTAGTGTGCCTATACTTTCGATGACCTGACTCCGCTTTTGCTTTGTGGGTTCTATTCTTCATTAAATATCATTTTTTTTAACAACAATAATAATACCATTAAAATATCAAATAGAAATACATAACATATATTACATTACAAGCAACTAAAAAAGAAAGAGAAACTCAATCCATTTTTGGCCCATACATTCCTTGTCCATAACCAACATATGTCTTCCTCATGATAGAAACCCTAGACATGCTAAGGGTGAAGGAGAATGGCGGCAGTGGCACCAACAAGAGCAGCACAACTAGTAGTCATGGCTGCAAAGAAGAGTCTCGCTCAAGTATGAGTTTAAGAGAACTCATTAACCCAACAACAGTCTTAAGAAAACCGTTTATGTTGGAGAGCTGACAAGAAATAGAGGGAGTTGGTTATGGAGGCAGAAAACCTTAGTTTGATGATGGCTTCTTCCTTCCTTAGAGCAGACACTAATCCACCAGATCTTGATCTTGAACTTCAATGGGGAAGGCGACAACAGCAGCAGGAACGCCAGAGGAGTAGATCGCCGGCTAACATTCTTCTCTGCCATTGAAGAGATCAAAATCATGGACAATAAAAAAGCAATCTTGCTGCACAACAAAACCCACAAAAAACACTGCAATATCAACATAACACAAGTTCTATGAGAAAACTTATTAGATATAGGTAATAAAGAGTATAAAAGAAGCAGAAATCAAGGAACAATGGGGGGTGATTGCTGGTTAAAAACCAGCTTCACCCCCTATGAAATCAATATAAGCACAGGCTTTCAAGAACAGAAACTACTATTGACGGAGAGAAAATATTTTTAGTTGGTGAAAGATCCATTAAATATAATTTGGTGTAATAAATATGGACAATGTGATACTATTTGTTGATTTGTTTTAAAATTTCACTTTATGTTGCTTATAAATATTGTTTTCCATCATCATGAAGTTAGAATTTGTGATTTTAGAACTCTTTATTATAGGTAAATACATGTAAATTTTTAATTAGATTACACTTTCATCAGTCCTATCCACAACATAGAGGACATTGTGTGTATTAAAGAAATCACTCCTCTAATGTTTAGAGCTATCATTAGCCTTTAATTCCAATTAAAATTATTGAAACTTTACTACTTCTCTCCATAATTTCTTCATTCGTTGATTAGCATGTAATTGTTTTAAAAATTAGTCATTTTCTTTTTTTTTTATTGTGGCACAAATGAATAATGATATTATAAAGTGGCTTTGCAGATAATGGCCACTAAAAAGAAATATAGAGGTATTCATAGATTAATATCACATCACTACAAAAGGATGCAACTATTTCAGAGATAATTGATTCAGATGAAACACTCTCTCCTTTTCAATCTTATTCTAATAATAATTCTCAAAATCTACAACCATAAGTAGGTATTCAAATTTCACAAAATTTACCAGGTAATAAATATAAATATTTTAATTTTAATTGAATTTTTCACTTTCAAATAATTAAGTGTTTTAACTTTAAAGCAAGTATATTATGTTACTATAACTGGCATAAATCGTAATACTCATCACAAATTCCATCTGTTGAAGTAAGTGCACATATGTCAAAGAACATACAGGGTACTTACCAAATATTATTTTAAAGGGTAAATTACTATTTGCTACTTGTATTTTGGTCTATTACACTACTTCATCCCCGACATTCTAAAAATATATTTATTAGTCCTTGTAATTTGCTCCGTTAAACGTATTGGTACTTCTGTAAGGGCTTTTTGACAGTCGACCTAAAAAAATAAGTCAAATTGGCAAAAATGAATAGAAAATTCAAAATTACCCTTCCTACTTAAATTAAGATCTTTTCTTCTTCTTTTTCTTCTCCTTCTAAAAACCAAAGGTAGGGTTTACAAGTACTCTATTTCAGGGAAATGTGCTCTGGTGAAAATCTTTATGAAGCTTGACCCTCAAAAATCGTCATCATGCAGCTGCATCATGCACCTCTAGTATCTACTCTTCTGTTCTCAAATCTTCCTAAAATTACTCCCAATCAACTCTCGACACCGTCTCTGTTTTCAGGGATATCGGTGCCAACATCAGTGTCATCTCCTGCCTCCTTTATTCGGCCATTACTCTCCCCCGTAACTGCCGGTTTCTAGGTGTGTTCGGTTCTTCATAGTGGTTCAAGCGGCAAGTGCTTCGTTTACATGTGTTGAAGACGTGGCCTTTCTATAATGGCTTGAGGGATTTAGAGAATGGGAAGATGTGCTTGAGGAACGAGAAGCTGAGGAGATGTTAGGGACATCACGGTTGACATGGTGGATAACGGAATGGCCATTTGGTCCCTACAGGTGGCATTCTATACTTCAGGAGTTCTATCACTGCAAGGGATGGCCATTTGGTCTCTGCAGGTGGGGTTTCATTGTGTGCAAATTCTTGTTTTTTGATGACCAACTGTACTCTAAATTCACAAAATTAACAAAAGAGCTTGGTATCTCTACTTCTATCTTGTTAAAACCCAAATTCAAGACCTGCAGATTTCTTAACCTAGAAAAGAAACTTAGCAATGACCCATCACCACGACGCTAAAAATTGCTTTAAATCTCAATTTTAATTTGTTCTTCTTTTACTTTCAAAATATTGTCTTCATGATTTAAATAAGGTCCATCCATCTTTAACTTAGCTTCATGCGATCCACCATCTACAATATGCTCCTTTTGATCCATTTGAATTATTGGTTGAATTACCTCTATGTGATTCATATCATTTAAATATTATAAATGCACTTCAACAAACGCACATAATGATTCGTCATGATTCACTTTGATGAAACACACTCAAAACTTAATAACTTTGCCCAAGATTCTAAGAAACAAGTAGATGATCGAAAGATTAAAATTTAGCCTATCTAGAAGACTTAAACTCCAATTTTGAATGCCACAAAGGTTTGATCAATTCCTTTGATAAGTTTTAGTTTATATTATTTCAAGAACATAAGAAAACAAGCAATTGATGCTTAAGGTCAAATTTTGACTCAAATAATCTGAATTAAACTCATTAAAACTCCTATATAAATCTTTCTTTTATAATGCTAAGGAAGTAACTTAGGCTAAAGACTCCTAACTAGCTAAGGTTTCCTTCTTAAAGTATGAAACAAGTACTTAAAAAGTAAACTTATCCTAATTTTTTTTGGCCGAATTAACAAGGTTTAAGGCCTCTAAACACAAATATAAACCCTAAATAAAGTCTAAAAATGAATTCAAACAAAGACTTAGGCCCAAACATGATTTAACCCAAAATAAGCTAAAAATAAAACTTAAATAAGCCTATCCATAATCATAAAAAACATGGACTGCTAATATATTGAATAAAGCCCATTTAGCTTCAATTTCACTTCCACAAAAGCCTTTGAAACATTTTGGATCTTCAGGTTCATGATTAGCGTAAGTATTCCCCATAAAGCCTTGTAAAGCCTCTTTGTACTTCTTTGCATGCAATCTAGTTATTGGGCCTTGAAGTAGCTTCAAATCATTATTCAAAATATTATCTTCATGATTTAAATAAGATCCATCCAACTTTATTTTAACTTCTTGTGATCCATTATCTTTAATATGCTCCTTTTGATCCATTTGAATTATTGGTTGAACTGCTGGTTGAATTGCCTCCATATGATTCATATCATTCCCCCTTTCCTCATAATGATTCATCCTCGAATCAAAGTCTTCACATGCTTGAAAAACTCTACCACTCAATGGCTTCTCCAAAGCTTCATCACAATCCAAATCATCATCACCATAGTCTTTTTAAAGGTGGCACGTCATCTTTACTATCTTCAGTTTCCTTTTGACTCTCTATTATAATTTGTGATTCTGTCATTCCTTCTTCAAGTTTTTTGATTTTGCTCTTCATAAGATGGCATTCTACCTTCTATCTTGTCCATTCTTCCATTTAATTTTTGCAATTGGTCTTTAACTCCGATAAGAGCTCTTTCCAACCATTCATAAAATTCTTAAGCTTCTGGGGTAATATCCATTGGATCTAGATTTTCACCTCCTCCACTCATATCAGACATAGCTAATTCTTAGAAATATTATGAATGTACTTTAACAAATGCACGGAATGATTCGTTGTGATTCACTTTGATGAAAAATACTCAAACCTTAATAACTTTGCCCAAGATTCTAAGAAACAAGTAGATAATCGAAATATTGAAATTTAGCCTATTTAGAAGACTTAAACTCCAATTTTGAACGCCACAAAGGTTTGATCAATTCCTTTAATAAGTTCTAATTTGTATTCTTTCAAGAACACGAGAAAATAAACAATTGATGCTTAAGGTCAAATTTTGACTCAAATAATCTGAATTAAAATCATTAAAACTCCTACATAAATCTTCCTTTTATAATGCTAAAGAAGTAACTTAGGCTAAAGACTCCTAACTAGCTAAGGTTTCCTTCTTAAAGTAGGAAACAAGAACTTAAAAGCAAACTTATCCTAATTGTTTTTAGCTGAATTTAACAAGGTTTAAGGCCTCTAAACACAAATATAAACCCTAAATAAATTCTGAAAATGAATTCAAACAAAGACTTAGGCCCAAACATGATTTAGCCCAAAATAAGCTAAAAATAAGCCTTAAACAAGCCTATCCATACTCATAAAAAACATGGACTGCCAATATGTTGAATAAAGCCCATTTAGCTTCAATTTCACTTCCACAAAAGCCTTTGAAACATTTTGGATCTTCATGTTCATGATTAGCCCAAGTATTCCCCATAAAGCCTTGTAAAGCCTCTTTGTACTTCTTTGCATGCAATATAGTTATTGGACCTTGAAGTAGCTTCAAATCATTATTCAAAACTAGCGTTCTACCCGCGCGATGCACGGACGATAATTTTTTGTAATTATTTTTTCGATATATGAAATTATGGGATATATTATAATGTGTATGATTTTTTAAAATTTTGTTAAATGTTTTAAAACTATTGAATGATGATCATTAGCATGAATATAATATGATAAAGAGATAATTTAGATAGTGTATTAAATATAAATGTTGTTTGTGAGAAAATGAATTATGATTATTTAATAGTAAAAACTTTATTAATTAAATAATGACTTTAGATTTGAATTTAGAAAT